>CABHPQ010139056.1:0-12337 GCA_902168405.1 Peromyscus aztecus
AGCCTCTTTTTCTTTTAACCAGAAGGTCAAGGTGCTAGGTTCAGACTCCTCAATGCTGACCCATACCAATACCATTCCCTTCCTCCCTTCCCCACTTCAGTTCTTTGTTTTTGAGACAGGTACTTAAGTAGCCTAGAATAGCTTTAAATTCACTTCTATAACTACTGTCTCCATCTCCTGAAGGCTGGGCATGCACCACCATGTCTGATTTTATTCATCGTTGGGAATCAAACTGAGGGCTTCCTGCATACCAGGCAAGCACTCTACCAACTGAGCTATGTTCCCAGCCACATTCTATTCCAAGCTGTCTCTTGCTTAACTGCTTGCTGCAGTAGACATGTGATTAATACTGTTAACTTGACAAGGTCCATAATTAGTTAGGAGACAAGCCTGTAGGCATGCCGGTGAGGGATTACCTAGATTAGGTTAATTGAGGTGGGAAGACCCACCTTAACTGTGGGTGGCATCATTCCATGGGCTGGGGGTTTGACTGAATAAAAAAGGAGAAAGTGAACTGAGCACCATTATTCATCACTCTGTTTCTTGACTGTGAACATAATGTGACCAGCAATCTCATACTCCAGCAGGCATGCCGTCCCCATCATGATGAACTTCCCCTCAAACTATAAGCTGAAATAAACCTTTGCTTAAGTTTCATAGGTCACATAATTTGCCCAGCAATTAGGAAAGTAAATAATACAGCTAGTTTGTCTATTTCCATTAGTGCTTTGATGCAATCAAACATAAAACAGCCAGAGTGTCTTTAAAATGTAAGTCAGGTCATAGTCTCCTACCCAAAACATCCAATACTTTACCATCCCATACTAAAAATCATAATTATTGGAACTGGAGAGATGGCTCAGCAGTTAGGAGCACTAACTGCTCTTCCAGAGGATTCAAGTTCAAGTCCCAATACTCAACATGGTGGCTAACAAAAATCCATTTCCAGGAGATGATGTCTTCTGTCTCTGTAGGAATTTACACAAAAGTGGTACATAGGGCTGGAGAGAAGGCTCAGAAATTAAGAGCACTGGCTACTCTTCCAGAGGTCCTGAGTTCAATTCCCAGCAACCACATGGTGGCTCACAACCATCTATAATGAGATCTGGTGCCCTATTCTGGCCTGCAGGCAGACATGCAGGCAGAACACTATACATAATAAATAAATAAAATCTTGTTTTAAAAAAGTGGTGCATAGACTTATATAAGTGCAGGGGTGGCACATGCCTTTAGTCCTAGCACTGGGGAAGCACAGGCAGGTGGATCTCTGTGAGTTCGAGGCCAGCCTGGTCTACAAAGAGAGTTCCAGGACAGTCAGGGCTACATAGAAAAACTCTCTTGAAAAAAAAATTTTTAAACAAAATTATCACAGGTTCTGCATGATCTGGTACCTGTCTTATTTCTGATTTTATCTCTTCCCTGGCTCCCTGGATCTGCTCTAGCCTCATTACCCTTCTTGCTATCACAAAATTCACAGTATGTTCCAGTTCTAGCTTGGTGTTTTACCTTGGAATATTCAGCTATAATATTAGACTGCATCTTTCCTCTTAAGTCAGGTCTCTTTACAATTGGTACTTCTGAAGTGACACAGCTCTTGACTATTTGGAATAACATATCATTATCTATCTGTAGCCCCATTCTGCACTATTTACTTATTTATTTAGAGACAGGGTCTCACTGTGTAGTTCTGGCTGGCCTTGAACTCCTGAGTGCCTCTGCCTCCTGAGTGCTGAGATTAAAGGAACTGCCACACCTGGCTCTGTTTTTATTTTTAAGAGAAGAGGTCTTACAGTTGAGTGTGGTGGCCCATACATGTAATCCCAGCACTTGAGAGGTGGAGGCAGGAGGATGAGCACTTTAAGGCCATCCTGGGTTACACAGGACCCTGTCTGAAAAACAAACAAGGGGAAAAGCAGGGAGTGGGCAGGCAGGCCTCCAGCTCTTGGGTTCAAGTGATCTTCCAGTCTCAGCCTCCACAGCTGGAGTACAGATGTACACTACTGCACCCAGTCTGCATTACTTTTTCATGTTTTACTTTATAATATTTAACCTATAAGTATATATTTAATTTAATGTGCATGGGTGTTTTGCCTGTTATCTCTGTGCACAGCTTGTGTGTGTGCAGTGCCTGTGGAAGCCAGAAGAGGGCAGCAGATCCCCTGGAACTGGAGTCACAGCTGATTGGGAACTGCCATGTGACTGCTGGAAGTCAGACCTGGGTCCTCTGGAAGAGCCAATGCTCTTAATCACTAGGCCATCTCTCTAGGCTCCAATTATATATTTTAAATCTAACTATGTTATTAGAATGTAGGTTTCTGAGGACAGGAACTATCCCTCTTTCATCTTTGTAACCTTAACACCTAGAAGGCTAGTGAGCAAAGTAGTTAATGTCCTGTCATCCCACTTCTTTCTTCCATCAGTCAGCAACTGCTTACTGCATCCCTACCACATGGGAGGCCTTGATCTTGGCACTCCAGCAGTGAATAAAACAAACCAAGATTCTTTTGTTTACACAACTTTTTAGTGCAGGGGTTGGAAGTGCAGGGGGAGGAGAGATACACAGAAAATAATAAAAAGTTACGAAGCTTGTTGTGAAGTTAAACAAGGGAAAGGCAGGTTACCAGCTCACCAGGTTACCAGGATTGGTGTGCTCTTTTATCCTGGGAATTTGGAGAAGGCCCCTTTGCTGAAGTGTGCTTTGAATACAGAGTTGAAGTGAGAAATTGAACTATACACATCTGGCGGGGGTGGGGGAGCAAGTGTTCCAGTCCAAAGGAACAGCAAAGACCCTGATGGTCTGTGTTTATGTAGGAAGCCAGGTGGTACAAGAGAAGGATATAAATAAATAAACAAATGTGGCATGACTTGATTTATAACTGAAGTTCACCCTAGCCGATTTCCTTAACTGCCTTCAGGGAGGCAAAACAGAAGCTGACAGACTCGTTTGGAAGGTATTGCAAAAGACCTGCAGGACTAGTGTTGCAGTACAGGTGGTGTGAAGCGGCTGCATGGAGGATGTACCTCAAAGTGGCAGAGGTCAACTTGCTAACAGACTGAACTCTCAGATGCGAGAGAAGAAAAACGCATGGATGTGTTGGCTTATATTAACTAAACAAACAGTAATGCCTTTCACTGAGGTACATGTTGGGGAACAGGAGCAGGTTTTGTGAGGGGAAACGTTTAGCTCTGTTTGTCAAATCCCAAAGCATGGAGTTTTATGCTACAGAATTAAACAATCTTACTTCTCATTGGCAAAGGCTGTTGATTGTAATGGTTTCTAGTTTGGTTAATGTGTTTGAGCCTAGTTATAATGATCTAAAATTCACAATCCAAAACCACAATTGCTGTTGCATCTACCTAATAAGATGGACCACATTAGTACCTACCCAACCTTATGGCTGGGTTAGTGTGACAACAACCGGCTCTGAAATGGCGGAATCTGTTACAGTCAGCCACCTTTCTTTCTAAAGGGAGGAAAGGTTTATTTTGGCTTAGGATATCAGGATTCAGGCCATGGTTGCCTGGCTCCATGTGCTTGGGCAGAACATTACAGCAGGAGGTGGGGTGGAGGGTGTTCTTGGCTTCTTGGCAAACACGAAGCAGAGAAATGGGATAATATGGGAAGAAGCCAAGCAGATCTACAGCCTCAAGGGAAGGTAGTGACCTACTTCCTCCAACTAGGCACCACCCTGTCCTACCTTTTACCACCTCTCAATAATGTTATCATATTATGAATACAGTAAGTGAAAACTCTGTTGATTACATTGGAATCCTCAGGATGTAACTGTTTCTGGAAAACCATGGTATTTCACTCACCCCTAAGGTATTTTTATTAACATTTTAAAAATATATTTTGACCGGGCGGTGGTGGCGCACGCCTTTAATCCCAGCACTGGGGAGGCAGAGGCAGGCGGATCTCTGTGAGTTCGAGGCCAGCCTGGGCTACCAAGTGAGTTCCAGGAAAGGCGCAAAGCTACACAGAGAAACCCTGTCTCGAAAAACCAAAAAAAAAAAAAAATTAAAAATTAAAAAATTAAAAAATATATATATTTTGACCATGTTTTCCCTTCCCTTAATTACTCCCAGATCCTTGCCACCTGCCTACCCACCCAACTTTATATCCCACTCCCCACTCAAAAAAACCCCAAAACACAAAAAACCCCACAAAACCCACAAAAATGAAAATCAAAATAGTCTAAGGACCAGTAAGAACCCCCCCCCCAAAAAAAAAGCCAAAACAAAGCAAATCAAAACAAAATCTACAAAAACACCACTGGAGTGTGGTTGACATACCCAGAGTCACCTAATACTTTAGGTGCTGAATTTCAACAGCATGTCAAGAGATGCTATTCAAATGATAGCTTTTTTTGCTAAAGACACAGCCTCACTCCAAAATCATGAATGCTTAGATTCAATACAGATACCCCTAGTACCATATTTTTCAGGTCACATGCCACACCCCCATGACTGGGAACCTGCTACAAAACTTTGAATTCCTAAGTGCAGACTATGCTGTCTCCAAAACTGTGAAGGTTTACCATAACTGGCCTTTCACTTTAGAGGAAGGAGGCATGTTCCAGTATGCTTCAGATCACCATCTTCTAAAAGTTTCACCAATGTGGTAGGTCCTGAAACTTTTGCAGGATGTATCTCCCGTCCTTTCTCACCGAAGAATGGAAAAGTAGCTGCACTGCTGGGCCATCATTTGGCTAACATATCCTTAAGACCTAATTAGCATAATCTTACTGAAACCAACAAATATGATATTCTGCAATTTCAAGGTCCCTTTGGATAGCCTAGAGTGAGAATGTACATGTTCAAGGTTAAGATATGATAGACTGTCACCTATCCCTTATGAATACAAACTACTTCTGATACTTTCTGATGGGAACTGAGAGCATATGTTCACTAAATTCGGTTTGTGAGCTTCAGTTACTAAATATTTTAGGCTTCGAAAGCCATACTGTCTGTCACTATTCTATGTGGCCAAGGTAGCACAAAAGCATTCAAAGACACTATATAAATGATCAAGAATGTCAATAAACCTTTACAAAACCCAGGCAATTGGGCCTGTGATGGCTCACTATCAGCGGGTAGACATTGGCTAATAAAGGTGGAAGAAAACTGACTTCATATAGTCGACTTCTGACATCCACATGTTCATGGCCTCACCCCATCAACTACACACACACACACACACACACACACACACACACACACACACACACACACACGTTTTTTAAACTGGGGAACCACACTTGACTTATAGGCTGTAATCTGTTGACCCCTATGTAGCTGTCACGTAACCTATACCAGATGTTGTGCTATTCTTTTCAATAAGGAAATCATCTGACATAGCAGTGCTTTGGGGACTACGACTAGCTTTAGCTGGCAAGCTGTCCACTGTAATCCACCAGCCAGTTTTTGCAAAAGCCAGAAAGACTAAACTGAATGAGGATCTGAAGTACCCTTTAAGGGTGATCTAATCCTTGCCATTGCCCTCACAATATAGCATTATTTTTATCTTGACAGAGGTGGTGATGCAGTTCCAGGATTTTCTGCTTGGGCTTTCTGCTAAATGCTGGGCATCTTCATTAGCAGAACAAAGAGATGCACATTTGGATACTGCTGAAATGATCAGAAGATAAAATCTGTAGATCTGTAAGGTAGGTTTAGTTCAGCATTCCACCTATTCTGTATCCCATTATTTCCCTAAATGGGGAATGTCTGAAGAAGAGGCATTGCTGTGGTGCTTTGAATCTATGGATACCAATGTTAACACAGAGCTGTCATCTGTATGTGATTTTTAATTTGTGTATGTTATGAGTGTTATGCCTGTGTGTAAGTGGACTACATACATGTAATGCCCACAGAACCCAGAAAAGGGCATCAGATGCCCTGGAAATGGAGTTATACACAGTTGTGAGCCACCATGTGGGTCTTCCGCAAGAGTAGCAAGGACTCTTAACCATTGGGCTACCCCTTGATTACAGTGATGGTTTATCTTGATGTTAATTTATTGGATCTGGAATCTGCCAAGAAACACACTGTGGAAGGTCTGTGAGGGCATTTTCTGTGAAGGACTAACTGAGAGGGGAAGGCCCTCTGCCAACTGGGAAGCACCTTCTAGCTGAAAGCATTGCTCACCTGCCTGACTGCCTTGTTTTTTTTTTTGTTTGTTTGTTTTTTGTTTGTTTGTTTGTTTGTTTGAAACAGGGTTTCTCTGTGTAGCCCTGGCTGTCTTACAACTGTCTCTGTAGACCAGGCTGGCTTTGAACTCAGAGATCCACCGGCCTCTGCCTGCCAAGTGCTGGGATTAAAGGCATGCGCCACCACCGCCAGGCTTGCCTTGATTCTTATAGGTACGTCTGTCTATCCCATTACTGTTGTTGCCATCTGAACTCAGCTCCTTTAGTGTCTCAATGTTTCCACTCTCCAGAAACTTTCTAAGTAGGCCTTCAGCACCAGACTGGGACTACGGAGGCATCTAGACTCCTTAACTGAACAAGCTCCTAGTTCTTAACTTCTCCATCAGGTTAACAGCCACTGCCAGACTACTTCCATGTCATGTAAAGCCATCTAGTAAGTTCCCTTTGAAACTTGTAATACATTCATTCTCTGGGTTCTGTTCCTCTAGAAAGCCCAGATTAACACTGTATTCCACCTTCTTTGGGTGTTCTGAGTGTGTTGGTAACTAAATGACCTTTCAATTGACAGTTTGTAACTCTGATGCTGAGCAGAACTTAGAGCTTTGCATTGACCTTGATTTTGAAGGTCTTGTTTCTATTTCTTGGTTGCCTGTCTGGCCTGCTCCTAAGACCACTGTGCTCTATTAGCAATCTCCCCTCAAGCTGTTTCCCTTGTAGAAAAGCTGCCACTCGGCTTTTGACAGTTAAGTGTTGCTGTCTTGGCTTTCCAGAGGAACATGAGGGTGAGTTCTTCAGTTCTACAGCAAGCGCCACGTGTCCACTTCCTGAATCCTTTTTGTACATTTTTGTATTATCTGCCATGTCTACTTAATGTGGGACAGGGATGGAAGGAGGCTCAGTGGTTGAGAGCTTTCTGCTCTTTCAGAGAACCAGACTTCAGTTCCCAGCATCCACATCTGGTGGCTCACAACCACTCATAATTCAGTCCAGGGGATCAGATGCCCAGCACACACACACACACACACACACACACACAGATTAATAATAAATCTTAAAAAGTTTTTTATGTTAGATGTTTTTTTTTTTGTTTTTTTTTAACGTGGGCCATTTTCTCCAAGCTCCCCGAGCTTTCTGACAGCCGAGTTCTAACCTGTGGGGCCTTGAGAGCATGTTCTAGGGTCACAGGAAAAGGACATTATCATACATCTTGTATGAATTTGATTCTTGTTTCACAAAGCCATCTATCCAGTCACAAATTTGTCACCTGAACACACAGAATTTTGGAAGGGGAGTTCTTGTAAACTTTGAGAACAGCTTAAATACTTCACTAAAGTTATGCAATGGTTATTTTTAATTTATGAAGAAAGAGAAGCAAGCTAGAAAAGGTGCTAGATATCCATATTGTGGCACAGTTTTTGCTTAAGACCAAGTCTCCACAGGTAACACATGGGAAAGGACTTCAAGTATGTAAGTATACATTTGCCTAGGACCTACAAAGAGACTAAGGAAAGTCCAGAACAGCATTATTACCATGGAGCTGTTTTTTTGTTTGTTTTTCCGAGACAGGGTTTCTCTGTGTAACAGCCCTGGCTGTCCTGGAACTCACTCTGTAGACCAGGCTGTCCTCAAACTCACTGAGATCCTCCTGCTTAAGCCTCCCAAGCACCATCCAGCTGAAGTGGTTTTGTTTTAATCACTGTATCAACTTGTGACATTAGGTACCAGAAATACAGTGTCTAAAACTTTAGTATTTGATACCGCTGTGAAATTCAATTATATGACCAGTGGGCTTAACCTGTTAATGGGGTCTAGATGATTTAGGTATTTTCAAATTTGCATGGCAGGTTGTATACAGTCTCAGCTGAATACCTGTCATAGGCAACAGATCCAAATATTGATGCATAAGGACTAGATGTTTAAAGCCAAAAATCTCTGAGACTATCATAAAATATATGATTTAATTTGAGAAGGACTGCCCTAGGGCACCAGGTTTTAATCAGCTATAAGTCTCAGAGTAATTCAAGTAGTATTTAGGAAAAAAAAAAAAAACTAATTAATCCAAGGTCAACTGGTTCATATTCAAGCAAAATAAAAATGAAAGAAATGTCTTGGAAATAGCCACGGTGAACCATGGCATCACCATGAGAAGTAAGAATAAAGGACAGATAGCATGGCATTGAGCACAATTCCAAGGGCAGGCCATTCTTGTTTCCGTCTCCTCACCTATCCTTGTCAAGCTTTTGCAAGTGTCAACAAATTATTCGCAATTCAGGCCCCATTCATCATCACAAATCAGCTTGTACTTTTTTCCTTTCTTAGTGCATGGAGGAGTCTCAAATTCAGACCCTGAGTCTTCTGTCTGATGAGCTGTGGAGGCTGAATAGTCCCCACAGCCTGAGCTCAAGCACATTTCCTTTCACAGAATGTGTGGGGTCTTTTTTTAGGGGAGGGGGGAGGTTTCAAGGCAGGGTTTCTCTGTGTAACAGTCCTGGCTGTCCTAGAACTCACTTTGTAGACCAGGTTGGCCTTGAACTCACTGAGATTCGCCTGCCTCTGCCTCCCAAATGCTGGGATTAAAGGCGTGTGCCACCACTACCCGGCTGAATGTGTAGGATCTTTAAGAGTGATTTCAACCCAGGAGGTGGAAATGATGTGTCATGAGCTCAAAGTGACTCAAATGATAAATGTGAATTTGTTTTGCAAAAGTTATTTTCCAGAGGAGTGGATATGATCAAAATACATTGTATACATGTATAAAATTCCCAAAGAATAAATTAAAAATATATATTTTAAAAGTTATTTTCCAAGTGAACCAAGACAGCTAGGTGGGCTAAAGAGACTATCATAAAATATATGGCGACCATGGTCCTTAGACCTACTGAGGTCAATTTAAAATAGGTAATTTAGAAAACATGTTAACAATATATCATTAACATCAATTATAATGTAAGAAGTTAAGACTGAAATACCAAGGAGATGATGACAGTATCCTTTTACCAAAGGAAAGGCAGCCTGAGCTGGAGGGCGGGGCCATGATAGAGCTTAGCATAACATTATACAGAACTATCTCCTAACACTTCCCACTCTGTAGCTTATAGAAGCTCAGCAAGATTAGGAGCAGACCTGGATGAAAAATAACCCACACATACGCTCAGAATATTTATTAGATACTGTCCCCTGGGGCTTGCAGGAAAAAAGACTCAGGCCACATCCCTTTCCCAAGCACCTTCCTGAACTAAGGATTCTAGGGAAGCTGATGTCCCAAGTAAGCCAGAATGTATCTGGGTAGAATGGCCATTCATTTACCAGATCTGACACTACAGTTATGTACTGACCAGGGAGGGGAAGGGTCCATGAGAATGGTAGAGGTACTAGATGAAAGGAAATAAGATTGGCCTTCATCAATCACAACATTGGTTCAGAGGGGCTGGAATAAATAAGAGTCTAAAAAGACAGGGAAAAGGACAGCCAGGGGGCAAAGGAAGGTCAAGAGCTGGGTTCACCTAAATCACAGAGTTGTAGAAAGAACCAGGGTAGCAACTTGAGTCCTCAGGAGGAAACAGGAATTAAGAGTGCAGCACCTAGGGACAGGAAAAGCCCAGGGCTTCTCTTCCAACTTGACCACGAGTAAGTGCAAAGTTCCTTTCCCTTCAGAGAGTTCAAAATGAAGGTAAGGAGATATGGTGACATACAGCCCCAGGGCAGGCTACATTTCTCCTCATTCCCAGAGGCCCTGCCTAATGGAAACACCAAGTCTGAGGACTCAGTTCCTACTCCCTACCTCCAAGAGAGGGAGCAGAAACAAGGCACGAAGTCCCTGGGAATCAAGGGGACATGAGTATAGTCATATATAACATTACTTTTGGGAACAGGAAGAAGTGAAACGCCCCGAAAGGGATGCCTTCCTTCACCTGGCAATGAATTGGCCTGTTTCTAACAGCAGAGCGCATGATGGAGTAGGGCTCATAGAAATGGCCTAGAGAACAGATCCTCAGCTGGTATGGCACAGTCTCCTTGAAGGGGATGTAGAGAGTGGGGGGCAGCTGGCTCCCAGAGACGATACTCCTGACTCAGTTCCCAATGGTTCTGCTGACTCCAGATGCTCCCCATGGCTGGGACTCAGGGAGGAAAAGGTGTTGTGTTTCACATGATCAGACACTGTTCGCCATTGGCACCAGGTGGGCCCGATAGATTGAGGGTGTCCAGGTCAAAGTTGAGGCCAGGAGGCTGGAGAAGAGATGAAGGGGCTGAGAAAACCACTGTCTTTCAGGTCAGAGCTTCTGAAGGTCCATCCCTAGCAGCCACAATGATCACCTTATATGGATCAACTAGGGATTACTGGAGTCTGCAGACCGGGAACTGGGTTAAAATGTAGAAGACATACTCACCATCTCCCCAGCCAGCTCTTTTGGAGGATGGCCCAAGTCCTGTAACTAGAAAATAAAAAGAATAAGCGATCATAAAATAAAAATCACAGAAAACATCACAAAAAGCAACAAAAGGAATGTGACTAGTGATCTGCTTCCTCTGACCATGGTCTGCAGCCTTGTGTTCCCTCCACCCAGGCTTAGTCGTGGAGCACCCTTTCCAGACACCTCCGCTCAGCCAGCGTGGACAGCTCCAGGAGGGAGGCGGTGAAAGGAGGGCGTACCTGCTGCATAAGGTCCAGCACCGTCTCGAAACGAGCCCTGTGAGTAGCCTCACTGTCCGTGGGTGTCTCTGCCTCAAACTGCTCACATATTTTGCCCATAACAGTGTGCTGCTCCTGATACTTTTCAAACTGCTCTGGAGGAATAGATTCCTGGTGGCTCTGCAACCATTCTGGATACTAAGGAAAGAGGGAATGGGTGGGAAAGAATTAAATGAACAAGGAGAGAAAGGGACTTAAAATGTGAAGAGCATGAAGAGGAAAAAAAGGCTACATAAGCAAGTTCATTGTGAAAAGGACAAAGTACTGTTGACTCCAACAGACCATCTGGATATACTGCTATTTATGGTAACTGCAGATTAGTAAACTGTGTGTGAAAAGCAAGAAAGTAATCATTTTAGGCTCTCAGGATTGTTCTAGTTTCATTTCTGTTGCTACTACAGAACATCAAAAACCACTTGGGGAGGAAAGGGTTTATTTCATCTGATACTTCCAAATAACAGTCCATCCCTGAGGGTAGGAACTCAAGCAGAGACCATGGAGAAATACTGCCTACTGGCTTACTTTCTTGCATGTTTTTTTTTTTTTGCTTTCTTATATAGTCTAGGCCTGTCTGCCTAGGGATGGTGCTAACCACAATGGACTATGCTCTTCCAACACCAACCATCAATCAAGACAATTCCTCACACACATGGCCACAGTCCAATCTGATCTGGACAATCCCCCAACTGAGACCCCCTCAAATGACTCTGGGCTATGTAAACTTGACAGCTGCAGCTAACTAAGACATGGGTCACATATGATCTCTGTTGAACATTGTTGTTCTCTGTTATTTTTTTAGATTTATTTATTTTTATTTTGTGTGTATTAGTGTTTTGCCTGCATGTATATATTTGTACCATGTGCATACCTGGTGGACTTGAAGGTCAGAAAGAGGTGTCAGATCCCCTAGAAATGGGAGTTATGGATGGTTATGAGTTACCTACCATGTTGATGCTGGGAACCAAACCTAGGTCCTCTGCAAGAGCAACAAGTGCTCTTTAATAAGTCCCCTCTGTTGTTGCTGTTGTTTTTTTATAATTTTTAAAAATTCTATCAATTTTTTTATATGAATGTTTTGCCTGTATCTATGTCTGTGCACCATGTGTGTGTCTGGTGCTCTCGGAAGCTGGAAGAGGGCATCGAATCCCCCAGAACTGGAGCCACAGACCATTGTGAGCTGCCATGTGGCTGCGGCGAATTGAACCCAGGTCCTCCAGAAGAGCAGCCAGTGATCTTAACTGCTGAATCTCTCTCCATTCCTGTGTTTTTAAACTTAAAAATATAAAAACCAGGGCTAGGGAGGTAGATGGCTTAGTGATTAAGAGTATACACTGTTCTTGCAGAGGACCCCAGTTCAAGTTTAACTGCCAGCACTCATGTTAGGTGGCTCACTGCCAGTTGTAACTCTAGTTTGAGGGTGGTCTGGTGCCTGTAGCCTCCACAGGCACCTGAACACACACTCACTCTCTCTCTCTCTCTCTCTCTCTCTCTCTCTCTC
>CABHPQ010139058.1:1691-15808 GCA_902168405.1 Peromyscus aztecus
TCTCTGGACCCCATGTAAAAGCTGAGTGTGTTCACACATGTCTGTGATCCTAACAACTGGGGAGGGGCAGAGACAAACAGATCGCTAGAGCTCACTGTCCAAAAAGGCTAGTCAGTCAGTGAGTGCTGGGTTCACAGAGATCCTGACATCCTGTCTCAGAAAAGATAAGAATGTAGATAATAGAGAAGACTCCTGATGTGGATCTCTGCCCCTCCATCATACATATGTGCTGTCACTTGAACACACATACACACACACATATATCATGTAGACACATATCATGTACATGTATACACACACACACACACACACACACGAACTAACAAATGGTCCTTATCTATACACACTACAATTGTCAATGCATAAAATGCAATCTGTGGTCAAATTATTAGATACAATATGTAGCGATACTAAGTGTTGGCAAGAATACAGTATGAAACAGATCAGATCCTGCAGGCAGTACCGTAAACTGGCCAGACCAATTAAGGATGTTCTTTGACCATTCCTGGATATATTCATTCTTGCTCCTATTTAGTAGGAGTATGCATAAGAATGTATAATGGCAATAGTTTCTAAAGTAAAAAACTTACTTAGTAATTCAGTTGCATAAATTATGATGTGCCGTACAACAGATGCCAAAACATCACTACAGAAAATAAAAGCTGGGCAGGGAGGCTCATGCCTGCAATCTCAACACTGTGGCCATGGAGACAAGAGAATCAGACGTTCAATGTCATTTCAGTTCCACAATCAGACCAAAGACAGTGTGTGTTCCAAGATGCTCTGCCTCAAAAAAAAAACAAACAAAAACCCCAAACAACAAATAAATTCAATTAAGTTCAAAAGACTAAACATCAATTATTCTAATAACATAGTTAACATAGTTCACAGAATAGTATAAAGAATATTATTTCTTTCAAATAAATTTCAAAAATAGGAAAGACTTGGCAACCTATTGTTATATGGTAAATTATTTCAAAAACCAAAGGAACTGTAAATCTGAACTTCAATATATTGATTAACTCCAGGAAAGATTTGGGGGACAGTCAAGGGACATATAGAATGTTGCAAAAAGACATAATATCCTCCTTATTTAGCTAAGTTCTGAACTAGTGTTTATTTGTTATTATTTTAAAAGCATATGCATGCATTATACATGCTGTTGTCTGCATTACAGACTCCATCTAAAACAGTAGTAGTTCTCAATCTTCCTAATGCTGTGACTCTCTAATACAGGTCCTCATGGTGTGGTGAACCTAACCATAAAATTACTTTTATTGCTTACTTTATAACTGTAATTTTGCTACTGTTATGAATCATAATGTAAATATCTGATATGCAGGATATCTGATATGTGATTCCTGTGAAAGGTTTGAAGAGTCATGGGCCACAGGTTGGGATGCTTTGCTTTGTTCCAATAATTATGCTATTTTGAAAGCTCTCAAGGTCTGTCTCTAAGAGGCCTGGAGCTTCATCCACCCTTTGTTTCAAGAGCTCCATCCCACAGCTCTTTCTGCCATTGCTCATTCTAAGTAGTTCAAACAGCAGGGTGATTATGTGTCTGATGGGTAATGAGTAGAAAAATAATGCAGTGAGACTCAGTGGATTCTCACAGAGACACAGCTCAGTAGACCCTAGCAAAGGCCTGTGGAGGTATTTTTTTTTGTGTGCTCTAACAAATAAAGCTTGCCTGAAAATCAGAAGGAGGAGCTAGCTACTAGTTAACCATAGAGGTCTGGAGGTCTGTACAGACAGACAGGAAGTGATAGATCTGGGTAGAGAGAGGAAGTGATAAGGCGGTGTGGAGAGAGGAGCTCCCTCTCTTGAAACTGAGGATTTTGTATATGTAAGAACTTGTGGATGGCTACTCTGCTTCTCTGATCTTTCAGCTTTCAATGTCTTTCAACCCCAGTGTCTGGCTCTGGGTTTTCTATTTATAAGACCTTTTAAGATTTGTGTTCCATCTGGAGCCCAATTTGGGGCATTCATCTTCAGCCTACAGGCCTAATATATCTGACAGACTTACCTGTGAAGCAGGATTTTCTGAAGGGCCTTCCTACATTATCTTGGCAAGGATAGGCAGTCCTATCTTTTGTGTCCTACTTGTCCATTTTGGACAACATACTGTCAGCAGTCAATGTAAGGACACTTTCATGCCCAGTGGCTAATTTTTGCCACAAAGAAAGTAAACTCCATGTGGAGTTTCTTCAATGCACATCATCTTCTCTGAAGTAGATTGGTGCTGCCAAGAGCAGACATGTCTCATAGTTATAAAAAAAAGGAAAAAAAAAATTTTATTAAAAGATCTTAAATGCAATATTCTATAGATCTCTGAAGTGTTTGAAGATAACCTGTCTATCTAAAATATATTTCTGCTTGACCTTGAAAACATACCTAATATGACTACAAGTTCGATTGTAATGACTAACTACTAACCTTTCTTTATTATCCTAAATAGTTGGTAATAGCTTTCAAGGACCAGAAAATTGCATTACATTATAAATGAACTAATATAGGTACAATACCTTGAACAAGATAAGATATATGTATACAGTATTTTCTAACAAAATCAATCTCAAATTCATATCAATATACATAATTTTTATACACTATACAAAAATCCAATCCAATTTAAAATTAATAGTTGCCTTTTAAAAGTAGATTCAATAATCTACCTTTTTATCTTATCATATCCATATTCTTGATTGATAACTGTTCTATTATATATAATTGTATTATGTTAAAGTTAAAACCTTCCTTTTTGATTAGACAGAAAAATGGAAATGCTGTGGGATGTCCTTCTGTATGCTGTGAATATGTGTTACGCCCATTGGCTAATAAATAAAGCTGCATTGGCCTATGGCTGGGCAGGGTGGAGCCAGGTAGGAAAATCAAAGAGAGACAGTAAAAGAAGAAAGGAGAGTAAGGGGAGACGCCAGCCACTGCCCAAGGAGAAGCAAGATGCCAGCAGACCAGTAATGCCACGGCCACATGGCAAAACATAGATTAATAGAAATGGGTTAATTTAAGATAAAAGAGCTAGCTAGCAAGCAGCCTGCAATAGAATATGCAATTGTTAATTAATATTAAGTCTCTGAATGATTATTTTATAAGTGGCTGAGCAACTGTGGGGCTGGACGGGACCTGAGAAAATTACAGCTACAAAGGCCAGATTCCCAAGAAGCACTTAGATGGAACTTGGCTTCCTGAGCAGAGAGTACAAACCAGGGATTTCTATAGGACTTTCCAGTCTTTAGCATCAGTGAACCAAGGAGTCCTTAGGATGTTTAGTCCCACATGTGGTGATATCCTGAGCTGATGTTATCAGCTGGAACCAGCTAGAAAAGCCAATTGCCAGCATCTTCACCCAATTTTGTCTTCAGTGAGGTCACACTGGCAAACTGAAATCAGGCTTGCTGGCAGTAATGACAACACAAGAATCAGCAAATGCTACATTTCAGCTATACTCCCCTGGGCCACACCTTCCAGCCTGGTGACACTATCTACCAGCATGCCCTTAGATATGACACAGTTGTGAAACCATATGATCATTGCTTGTGACTTGCAGAACAACGGGATGATATACATTTTACCTAGTAAGTTCTGATTACAGAGTGTGTCCACTTCATCTGTATTCAACTATGCAGAACACACACACTGGACATCCCTTACATCCATTCCTGTCTGGGCAGAATTTAATACCCTCCTCTATCCAATCTGGAAATAGTTTGATGCTCATGGAAAATATAGGGAAATTCCCAAATTAGCTACTACAAATTGCTGGAAATGCCTTAGTAAGTAAAATTTAATAGAAACATAGGCTTTAAAGTATTAAATTTTTTAATGGCCTATGTTGTACTATGTCCCTTTCTGAATACAATCTATCCATGTTGGCAGAAAAGGGTTCTCCTAACTTCTACTGTCACCAGGTGAGAAACTGTGATACCCTCTCTCAGGAAGAGTCTGAGAGGATCACAGAAAGTCTCTGAGCCACCAGACAAGAAGCAGACCACCAAGAAAGAGATTTCTGATGTGTCTTGGGCCTATTTGCCCTGGAGCCAGTAATAAATGTCAAGTGCATGGGCCTGTAGTCAGTGTTCCTGATGAGCACCAAACTCAGGTTTTCTGAAATGTTGACCTCCTACCAGGAACTGTCCTTTCTCTCTTGACTAAGAAAAATCTCTACCAATATCCACTATATTATTACTGCTCTGGTTTCCCTGGCTGAAAGCAAAACCCATCATTTTTGCACTCAATAATTTCAACTGTATTCCTCCCTAGGAAATTATGAAGATTAAATTTTATTTCAATGTGAATATTTATAAAGCTCACACTCTTTCCAGAGGAATAAAATTTAACAGAGATTAATTGTTTCATGGGTTTACCACCATATAATATCTTCAAGTCCAGTATCCCTAGAGCCTCATCAAATGAGTCCTTCACAAAGAACTTCATTTTATTCACTATCTTAATAAGATAAAAGATGGACTTGAATTATCATGTGGTACACACCTGCAATCACAATACTCAGGAGGCCAAGGCAGGGGATTGCCAGTGCTAGGCTAACCTGCTCTACAAACTGAGATCCTATCTCATGAAAGTAAACTTATATATCTTATTTTTAGATGCTATTCTGGAGGTGGGGTACTATTCAGGAACAAACTGAACTTGGCTTTTGCATTTAACAGCATAGTCGGGCAGGGAAGAAATAAAACTGAACAAATGCACAGAAGAAAACAGTGTATGTAATGGTAGAAGTACAAAGTGACATGGAAAGCAAATATCAGAGACTTTTCCCAATCCGGAACACAGAAAGTTTAGCTTATAGATGAGGCATAAGAGCTTGGTAGGAGTAGCAGGCGAAGGGGACAGAGAGGTAAACCAACATAGCCCATCATGTGAACTAAACAGAGTGACTGCTAATCCACACTCAGCTGATACTCAGCTATGGATCCCTGGCTGAATCTCTTAATGGGGCATCCATCTAAGGTTCATCTGCCAAATGAAGAGTTTAGATTGTAGGATTTGTAGAATTCTATTAGATGGCAAAGTGAACATAATAAATAGATGGTGTTCAATTACTGTAAGTAAAAATAGCTTTTTTTTAAAAAAAAAAAAAAGAAGAAGAAGAAGAAGAAGAAGCTTCAAGCAGCACAGCAGTTTCCAGCATAAGGTAAGTATTCACAGAAACCCCTCCAGATAAGAAGTAACACTAGCTTATAAAATCCTTCTAAGTGTGCAGCACAGCTAATGAAGCAGAAATAGAATTTTTCAGTGACTGGAAACAATAAATATGAACCCACAGAGGTAAGTAAGCCCTGGGGCTGGGGCTGGAAGGAGGGGAATGTGCTCTAGTGTTTAGCTCCTGGTATTCAAAGGACCATGAGACAGTCCTGCTTAAAGCTAGATTCCCAAAGCCCAGGGGTCACATTGTTAAAAGATGAGTGAAACAGGTAGATAGTGGGGCTACATCCTGTCTTGGACTTGACCTAGAAAAAGGAGAGAAAAAAACCATCTCTGTAACCAGTTTCTAACCAATAATACAAACTGCCAACCACCCAAAACTCTAAAGCTCAGGATTTAGTTTAAACTGTTCATTTTGACATCTTATAGATTCAATCTTAAATCACAGTTGTATTAATGAATTTTAAATGCATACATTGAGATTTTTATAAAGTTTCAAGCCAGATAAATTTACAGTCACAAATAAAATAGGCAATAAGACCTGATGAGTCATTAGCCAATAGAAATGCCAAGAAAAAGAGCCAGAGGTGCCCAGATCTCAATTGGAGCCATGAGGAACAAAATACAAAAGCAACTACATATAAAATACATAATACATATACACACTTATAAATGTATACATTGTAACTGCAGTTTTCCTGGTCCTACCCGGCTCTCACAGTCCCACATTCCTGCATCCACTCATACCCAAATGAACACAAAGAAGCTTAATATTAATTAAAACTGCTAGGCCATTAGCTCAGGCTAACTACTGACTAGCTCTTGCACTTAAACTCAACCCATATCTGTTAATCTATATGTCTCCATGTGTTCCGTGGCTTTACCTGTGTTCCATTACATGCTGCTTCCTGTACAGCAGGCTGGCATCTCCTGACTCAGCCTTCCCTTTCCCAGAATTCTCCTTATCTGCTTATCCTGCCTATACTTCCTGCCTTGCTACTGGCCAATCAGCTTTTTATTTATCAACCAATCAGAGCAACACATTCACAGCATACCGAACATCCCACAGCAATACATACCTATATATGCATGTGAATGTATAAAAGAAATGGAAAGTATATTGAGGGGGGAAAAAGATGATCAAATAAATTAGACAAATACAAAAATGTTTAAATAATGAAAAAAATGGCTAAGGATTTTCCAGAACTAATTCAAGAAAAGATACTCAGATTCAGGACTATATCCTGACCAGGATAAACAAAAAGAAATGCCTAATAGCAATGTTGTAATAAAGTATAGAACACTAAGAAGGAAAAGAAGATCTAGAGATCAATAAAAAGGAAAATTAACATACACAAATAAATGGCACACTATATATTGACTTTAAAAAGGAAGTTAGGAAACAATGGAATGATTACCTCACATCCCCCAAATCAAAGTAACAGAGTTTTATTCACATAAATTTTATTCCCAGAAAAGTAGCCTTCAAGGAATAATCTCAAAACAAAGACACATTTGGGAGTGTTGGTTTTGAATGGAGGTTAAGGCCAGTCTACAGACTTCCCAAGAAACAGACATCCCAGTTTCACAATCCTCACTTCTTTGTTGTCTGAACCTCAGGAGAAGCCAAACACTGAGGGAGTTTTTACAGCATGGAGAGAGAGAAATAAAAACCTGAGGCCTCCAGGGGCACCAAGCAGGAATGAATGGAAGATCCAAAATAGTCCTCCAACTACGGTGATGAAGTAAAAACTACCTTGCTTTCAGAGCAAATAAGAACAGCATATGAGAACTCCATGTACCAGTCACATGTTTCAATGCAGAACACATCAGCAAACTGAACTCAGCAACATACAGAAAATGCAACACATCAAAGCAAGTTTGGGAAGCCGGGTGGTGGTGGTGCATGCCTTTAATACCAGCACTCAGGAGGCAGAGCCAGGTAGATCTCTGTGAGTTCGAGACCAGCCTGGGCTACAGAGTGAGTTCCAGGACAGGTGCAAAGTAACACAGAGAAACCCTGTCTCGAAAAACAAAAACAAAACAAAACAAAACAAAAAGCAAGTTTGGATTAATCTAGGAATATAGGATTGAGTAAAAATTAGAAAACTGATCAATATAATTGACCATCATAGTAGATTTATATAGTTGTTATAGTAGATTATATAGTTATAGCATTTGAGAAAGGGACAACCTTTCATGATGTAACTCAGTCCACTAGGAACAAAGATAGACTTTTTTATTTGAGACAAGGTTTAACTATGCAGCTTGCTGGCCTCAAATTTGTAATTCTCTTGCTTCAGTTTCTTGAGTGCTGGAATTGAAGGTGTGAGATACCATACTTGGCAGAGGAATGCATCCTGAATATGTTGAAGATGCCCACACAATACCTCTAGGGAAAAAAAAATCATACTCTACAGGAATGTAAAGACATTCTATCTAAAATATGCAACAAGTCAAAGATGCCTGCCCACATATTTACTAGTTCAAACCCTACTGGATATCCTAGTTTGTACATTAAGCAACAACAACAAAACCAAAAAGACTAAGAAATAAAAGGTACAGACCAGAAAGTAGCAAAGCCATCATAATTCATACATGACTGATTATTTACAGAGAAAATTCAGAAGCACCTATAAGAATTAAGAATTTCACAAGATAAACATACAAAATTTCACACATATACCTGTAATAGGTCACCAAATGCTACTTTAGAGGTTATCACTTAAGGTAACAAAAATGGGTAGCTATCAACAAATCCAACAAGAGTCTGGCAAGAACTTTATGTAGAAAAACCACAAGTCCTGAAGGCAAGGCTTCAAATAAAGACTACATAAATGGAAAGAACACTGTGAATGCAAAGATGTGAACTTTATCAAAACTGCCCCATAGACTTCACACACTCCAAAGTCAGACAAGAACCTTTGCTCTTGCTAGGCAAATGCTCTACCCAATCCCTCTAGGACATAACACGTAATTCCATGTCAGTGATATACAAATGCATTTCAAAAAATATTTTCAGTTGAATTTGAGGATTCAGAGTCCCAGGGAAGACTACAAATTGTATCAGTGTATTGTTAAGACAAATTGAAAATGAAAGGGAGAAAATTCTAACTTTTAAAAATCTGTATTTTCCTGTGATCTAGTTGTTGTAATATATTGATAGTTTAAGATCCTAAAAGAAAGAATTTTTGTTTGACAATGCAGCTCTAAAAATTATGTAAAAATCAAGTATCAGAGAAAACTGAACCAAAAGAAATTTTTGCTTTTTTAGATGTTAAGGTGCATTCTGGAATAAGAGTAATTGGCAAACCATGCCATGTGAAGGTGCAGTGCAGCAAAACATTGGCTGGGAAAAGGAATCCAGAAGCAGATTCTTGGTCCCTCTGGATCCCAAGGTGAAGAGGGCAACACTGGACTCAAGAAAAGGCACTAAGAGTAGCCTCAGGGAATCTCCTCAGGCAACTTGAAAGCATCAGTTCCCTAAGAAAGTCCTGTTTTGCTCAGCCTGGAGCTTCAGGCAGGCTCAGCAGGGAGTGACAAGAATGTAAATGGAGGAAAAGCATCCCATGGGATCCCATGTTTGAAATGTAAACATGGCTACATAGACTGTCTGCCTCCTCCCCTAAGTCTGACATGAGACTTGACCTTCTGTGGATCAGTTCTATCCTCTTTTCTTACTGACTTCATTATAATTTTAATTGATGAGTTTTATGTTTGAAATTACAATGCGAAGTCTGTAGATGAAATTCTAAACGGTCTTATTAAATAAGAAACACAGAGCCAAATACAGAGTTAAAGCCTAAGAGATCAGAGCAAGAGCCACAACTACCTTTAGCTTACCACTCTCTGTCTTCCTTCCCCTGAGAGAGACCTTCTTCCTGTGTGACTTGTCTTTTCATTGCCTTTCTGTTCTGCCTTCTCATTGACTTTAAACTCAACCACATGACTTCCTCCTCACTGCCAGTCTATACAGACCTCCAGGTCTCTATGGTTGGTACAGGGATTAAAGACTCAAGGGTCACCATGCTTGGCTGTGTCCTTGACCACACAGAGACTCTGCCTGCCATGTGATCCGATTAAGGGCATGGGCTACCCCATCTGACTTCTATTCCTGGTTCGACAATGACCTCTGATCTCCAGGCAAACTTTATTTGTTAATATACAAATAAAATCACATTTCAGCACAATTAAAATATCACCATAGAGGTCTTCTCAACCACTCCGAGGCTCAAGGTTAAAAATGAGGAAATGATCCTGGAAGCACTGTTGAGTCAATAGGAGAACCCAGTCATGGACTTGATACCGTGTCGATTCAGGCAATAGACTTTCTGCTGTAGAATACAGTGAACAGGAGGCCAGGACCCAGTTAGTACAACTTGAGATATCTCTGAAGAAAATGTTGTGAGGACTGATAGAGAAGAGCTAAGAATTATAATAATTTATAATTTGCTTAATAATTTATAATTTGCTTAATAATTTAGCAAATTATTCTTGTATATATCAAAATCAATGTTAAAAATCTATCCCTCCAGAATGTAAAGAGATTCTTTAAAAAACAGAAAAGTATCATTGTGACTTTTATAGTTTGCTCTCAAATAACATAATGTGTAAGCAGTCTGTTTCAGTGAAAACTAAGCAGCAACCCCTTCACACCAAATGAAGAAATGTTAGGCTCACATTGCTGATTTACTCAGTATCCTTCCAAATGATGCACTCCCTGGGGAAATCAGCTAAGTTGAAGTGGTCCACCACTACTTGACCAATCAAGTCATGGTGAGAGAACCTATCAAAGTCATACACAGAGAAGTGAAGCTTCTGAGCTTCAAGGTCATTGTAGGGAACGGGAAGTAAAAACACCTCATCTCATCTGGCTCCAGTAACCATGTTAATTCGTGAGAGCCTGTATGGAGACCTCAGCTTCCCACAACCCAGCAGCCTTCCCTCTTCCATGGTTCACCCTCGGGCAGAAGAGACTCTATAGCCGGAGAAAATACGTAAGGTCATCAAACCAAGATTATCCCTCAGCCTGAGTCTCAGCCCGAGACCAGGAGATTAGACTCTACCTGGAAAGCTGTTAACTTGAAGGTGAGAGGGTAACTATGGGGATGCTATAGGTTTAAATCCCTCCAGGAGGCCAAGTAGGGGTCCTTGTCTACAGTGGGAGGCCTGGAGCCAGAAGACCAGCAAGGGTCGAAGACGAGGTCCCAGAGCAGGAGCGGGGAAACCAGGGCACTGAGCATGCCTGGAGCAGCAGTTCACAGCCCAGGCACCAGTCAGCTGGCGGGAACCTCGGGGACACAGGGAGTGTGCAAGCATCAGGGCCAGAGGGCGGAGCCTCTGCGAGTTCTTCGTCCCGCCCCCGCACAGGTAGCGC
The DNA here is from genome assembly GCA_902168405.1 of Peromyscus aztecus. Classification (NCBI taxonomy): domain Eukaryota; kingdom Metazoa; phylum Chordata; class Mammalia; order Rodentia; family Cricetidae; genus Peromyscus; species Peromyscus aztecus. The sequence continues at coordinate 12,253 of CABHPQ010139058.1, forward strand.
CTCTCCCAATTGGACACATCGCTACGATAGTCGTGTACAGCGTCTTCTTACCTGGCGACATCTTCAGAGTAACTCAACAAAGTCTGTGGCGCTGGCTGCTTTACTGGATTCCTCCCCTGGAAAATGGAAGAATACTTGGCTTCCATCTTCGGCACCGAGAAAGACAAGTGAAGGCGGCCTACCAGGGCTTGGGCCAGGGTGGAGATTGGCAACCAGGGCCGACCCAAGCAAGCGATGGCCGCGTCCAGGTGTGGCGGGCGGGGATCCCCTGGAGGCCCTGCTCATCTGGGCTTAGCTGCCTCCTGGGCTGGGCGGTAGGATCTGTTGGGTGGCTGGGGCAGGGCGTCGGGCTCCATGGGTTTCCACACCAGGTTCCCTTGGGACTCAGCCCCACGCCGCACTCCCACTGATGTCCTGGCTTCTGCGGCCAGCGAGGTAAAACATTTCTGACAACTTTGGGCTTTGAGTGTCCGGTCAGAAGTGCGGTGGTACTGTCCTTGCTAAAACTCAGTCTCTGGGGCTGATCACTGGGAGCGGTATCGACCAAATAAACCTTCCTGCCTAAGGGTTGGGGGGCCTGCTATTAATTTTAAATTGAAGTTGGCATAGAGTAAGAGAAAAAATAACTTTAATTCACATGTATTTGTATACCACCGTGGCACATACTTAGTTCCAGTGTGCTGGCTGAAGTTTAGGCTAACGGAAATGTCTTGAGACGCTTTGAGGAATAATTCCTACTTTGAAAACCCAAAGATTAAATGTCTGGCTTAATCTGCTCTGAGTAAGTAGTCACCATCTTGGTGTTCCTGAATTTCGTATAAGATTTATACAGATATTTGTGATAGGAAGCCTCTGTATTTGCAATAGATAACATTTTTGGTGCCCAATTCTCACTGTTGAAAATATTCTACTACCTAGGATGGAGGCACTTTTATACAGATAGTCTGCTGTGTTTGAAAGAGGGAATGTTTCTAAAAGTCTCATGCCCAAATCAGCAGTCACTGTAGACATTTTACTGGGATATTTTAGAGAATCAGATGGGATAAAATTTGAGTTCTCAGCAGTCATGGAGGAGGGCTGTATGGGTTGTGTTCAGGATGACTAAAATACAGTAAAGGGACGGGAGAGATTTAGTTCAGTGGTCCAGAGTGTGAACTGCTCTTGCAGAGGCCAGGAGTTTGGTTCCACAAAAGCCATTTGATACAATCTCATGTCTCAGAACCACCTGTAACTCCAGATCTGTGGAGATCCGTTGTCTCTGACTACCACAGGCACCTGCACTTAGGTATGCACATCCATCCCCACATATGCTTTTTGTTTTTTGAGACAGGGTTTCTCTTCACAGTCCTGGCTGTTCTGGAACTCTCTCTGTAAACCAGACTGGCCTTGAACTGAGAGACTGGCCTTGACTGTTTCCTGAGTGCTAGGTTTAAAGACATGTGCCACCACTACCCAGCCACAAATACATAATTCAAAATAAAAATTTTGAAGTACTATGAAATAAACATTCAAAGCCAGGTGTGTTGGTACATGCCATGGATCTTAGCACTTCGGAGGTAGAGACACATGGATCTCTGTGAGTGGAGGCCAGTCTGGTCTAGATAGCAGGTTACAGGACAGCCAGAACTATATGGAGACTCTGTCTCAATAAATAAGTACATGCAAATTTGTTTGGTGCTGTGGAAGAGTGCATTTCCTAAATTCTGAGGTCACAGAGAAGATGGCCTAGAATGTAGTCAAATGTGCATGCCAGTTCTGACATGAGAGCCTTCCTTTGTAAATGCCTAAAAGCTGGGAATTAAAGAACCAAGGACATAGAAGTTGTGTTCATATCTGTGTAGTGAAGGGGTGTCTCAGCAAGCAATTCAGAGTTTTTGTTTTGTTTTGTTTTTAAATCTAGGTACTCACTTTATTTCAGCAGAAACAGGCATTTGTAACAGGAACATGGGGTGCCTATTAACTTTAGGGTCTTTTAAGAAGTAAAATGTGGGTCTTTTCCAATTAAATATTTAGCTATGATATTATAAGTCATGACATTTTTCTATATTCAGCTTGTCTGCTAGAAATCACCCCTTTCTCTTGTACTACCTACACCCCAAGACAGGTTTTCTCTGTGTAGTCCTGGCTGTCCTGGAACCCAATTTGTAGGCCAGGCAGACCTCTAACTCAGAGATCTACCTGCCACTGCCTCCTAAGTACTGGGGATTAAAGACGACCACCGCCCAGCTTCCTTGTAGTTTCATTTCAGTAATTCAGGTAATTTATTGACTGAAGCAAAAGTGTTTGCTGGAAGTGCAGGATTGAGAAGTTTCATGTGGAACCCTTGTGTATTTTTAGCCAGAGGTTTGTCCAACAAGCTCTTTATTTTCAGTTGATTTTCTAAAGAGATATTGTCTAATCCAGTTAGGTTGCATGAAGTAAGGAGTTCACTGGCAATCATTTTCCTTTCCTGATAAACTCAGACTTTACTGTATTTGTTTCTGTCTCATAATAACTAGGGGATAACTGGTCTTCATGGTCCACCCGATTTCATTGAGATTGAGACTTTCAGTCTTTACCTCAGGGTGAGGACCTAAGCATGTGGCTCTTGCTAAAAGTGTCTGTGGGACAGCATTCCTCCCTCTGAAGCTGACAACTGAATAGGGAAGCTGCATCAGGTAACAGTTCATATCACAGATCTTACAGACCACCCAGTACCTGAAGGTTTTGGATGGTTGTGGTTCCATGGAATTATCTGAGCACTACTAAAGAGGCTCTGTGGCACACATGTGCTGATGTATGGTTTCTAAGGCAAGCTGGGTCTCCAAATAGTATGTCTGCAATGAGGTTTCCCAGAGACCTACTTGCTTCAGACCACTTTGGAAATTTCCTCTCTGAATGTGAGTTTGGAGAGAACCTGGACTTTGTTTTCTGTTTTCTTTAGATACTGACAGCACTTAGGCCTGAGAATAAGAATATACATTTCAGTTCTTGGGACAGTGCCTTGTTGGCATTGTCCTTATTTTATAGGTGACATCCAGGACCGAAAGAGTGTGGCAATCTTTAAAAAAGCAAAGAATTTATTAAAAGGAGAAGGGGTTTAGATTAGCAGGAAGGAGGTTAGAATTAGAACACTTCTGTAGGGAGCTGGAGTTGCGACCTCTAACATACTGCCTGCAAGAGGAAACACAGTCACCAAGAGCTACTGAATTTCTGTGATTGGAAGACAAGTAGCTGGGAAATAGAATAAGGTTAATGATGTTTCTGCCATATCTTCCCAGAAATAATCAGTTCTTATTACTCTTATTTCCTTACAGAGTCAACTATTTATTCATTTTATTTCAAAACTGGAGCATGTTGTCATGGAGATAAATGTTCTCGGTTGCACAATAAACCAACCTTTAGCCAGACCATTGCCCTCTTGAACATTTACCAGAACCCTCAAAACTCTGCCCAGTCTGCTGATGGTTTGCACTATGATATGAGTAACTTGGAGATGCAGGAGCACTATGATGAGTTCTTTGAGCAAGTCTTCACTGAGATGGAAGAAAAGTATGGACAGGTTGAAGAGATGAAC
>CABHPQ010139060.1:0-11323 GCA_902168405.1 Peromyscus aztecus
TTTCTTTCTTTTTCTTTCTTTCTCTTTCTTTCTTTCTTTCTTTCTTTCTTTCTTTCTCTTTCTTTCTTTCTCTCTCTCTCTTTCTTTCTTTCTTTCTTTCTTTCTTTCTCTTTTTCTTTCTTTTTTTTAACTGTGCTTTGTGGCTGGATCTAGATTTATATTTACAGTAACTCTTAAGCTGGGTATAGCTCAGTGGGGAGCACACTCCCCCAATATGTTCTAGGCCTTGGGTTCTCTCCTCAGTATTGTAAGAAAAAAAAAAACCTTAAAATTAAATTTGACTCTTCAGATTTTTGGGGTGACTCCTTTATAGCTGTCCCAGCCTCTCTGGAGCCATCTGGAGATGGTGGTTATTTAGAGAGCTAGCGTGTGGAACTGGGTTTTCATTTTCCTGTGTGTGTGGCCCGGGGTTCTCATTTAGATGCGGGTTCTGGGACGGCCCTGCTGCCCCTGTGCCTATGGTTGCCTGGGCATGAGCCAGACCCCGGCTCTGCTCTGCAGAGCTCTGTGACCCTGGGTGAGACTCACGTTTTCTTCTTGAACCCCAAGTCTCCTTCTCTAAGCGTAGTCGGGTGGGGAAGGTATGGTGGATGCATGGGAGGCAGCTTTTTGAGACCAAGCAAGCACCGGGCTAGACCCTTCTCAGCTCTACCACCACAGCACACCACCCACACCAACCCTGGGGAGGGGCCTGTGCACTGCAGCGGCTCCTGGTTGCCTAGCAACGGGAAGTCCTCCGTGGCGGGTGTTCTGATTTATGAGAATATTTTACCCCCGGGTGCACTGCTAGCCAGGCACTCAGGAGGGCAAGCCTTGGCAGGATGCATCATGGGTGCTCAGCACCTTCCCTTAGCCTGGGCCAGCTTCCTGGAGGTCTGACTTTGAAATACATCCATGAGGTTTGAGGTGAGCAGAGTGTCACCCTCCACGGGGACAGTCCATAGGAAGTCTAGAACACCCTCCAAACACAGGCAGGGAGGTCAGTCACAGTTTTGTTTCCCAGATGTCTTTTATTTATTCTTTGACAGTTTTATACACGCTATCTTGAACACACCCCAAATCTTCCACTCCTATCCCACCCCCAACTTTTCTTCCTCCTGACTTCACGTTCTCTCTCTCTCTCTCTCTCTCTCTCTCTCTCTCTCTCTCTCTCCCCCCCTCAATAACGAACTGAGGACTGAATGCCACCCTGGGAGTGCTGACTGTCCTTGCTGGCTTGCAGGTGACCACAGCTGCTGCGAATTCACACCCACAGGACAGTTTCCCATCATTCCTTCCCGTCCTGTCCCGTCCCGTGAGGGTGGCCCTCAGCTGAGCGTTCACAGTCCCCTCAGAGCTTGACGAGTTAGGAGTCTCTGCCTCATGTGCTACTAATGTGACGAGAGACTCCCTGCCCAAGCACCATCCGTGGGCGGGGCAAACATAATCTTGAGAAGGACAGTGGAGGGTTTGGTCCCAGTTATCTGCTGGCCCCTCACCCACATCCCCGAATAAGGAAAGGGGCCTCTCCTACATTGGAAGTAGCCTAAAACACTGGCCTGTCTCAGATGGCTCACAGCACTCACTCAGCCTGGGGGTGGGCAGATGCTTCCAATACAGTGTAACGAGGTGGGGGGGGGGGGTACCCTGCAGTTTGTGGAATACCACAGTGAAGGTGAGAAGCAGGCTGTCTGTCCTGTGCTGAGGTCCATCTGTGTCCTCTCAGGCTTTCCTGGTCCAGACCCAGGTCGAGATGTAGAGGCAACAGTGGTTAGGACAGAAATTCCCCTGCCTCTGGCACTTTCTACTGAACCAGTGAACCAGGAGTCTGGTAGATACACAGACGGTGTAAAGGGTTAGGATGGGTAGATGGGAGCCCCGTGGGTCACCAGTTCTGGTGGCAGGGGCAAGGCTTGGGGGTTGGGCTGCCTTTGGTGTGGAAGGGAGGCCTGCCCATCATGGGAAGGCTCTAGGGAATGGTGGTGTCCACTTTGAAGGGAACCAACAGGGCACTGTGAGAAGCTTCCCCCTGCACAGCCTGCTCCACCCTCTATGAAGTGACGTCAGGTGGATGGTACCCTGGGAGATGCTGGGTTCTGTTGATCCACTTCCAGCCCTCCTCTGCTAGGTGCTGCCTGGGCCCAGACCCCATCATCCTGTGCCCCAGCACAGACACACCCTGTCCCCACGATGTCCACTCCGAGTCCTGACAGCAGGACATTTTAGAGTTGAGTTTACTGCAGTTCTGCTACTTGTGAGCTCTGTGGCCTCGGGCAAGTGAGTTAACCTCTCTGAATCTTGGTTTCCTGTCTACTTGGGAGGAAAGGGTTTATTTGGCTTACACATCCACATCACAGTCCATTAGGAAGGGAAGTCAGGGCAGGAGCCTGGAGGCAGGAGCCGATGCAGAGGCCATGGAGGGGTGCTGCTTACTGGCTTATTTCTCCTGGTTTGCTCAGCCTGCTTTCTTACAGAACCCAGGACCACCAGCCCAGGGATGACTCCACCCACAGTGGGCTGGGGCTGGGCCCTCCCTCATCAATCACCGATTAAGAAAATGGCCCACAGGCTTGTCCATAGACAGTAAGATGGAGGCGTTTCCTCAATTGAGGTTCCCTCTTCCCTGGTGACTCTAGTTTGTGTCAAGTTGATAAAGACAAGTGTGGTGTTCCATTCCCACCCCCAAGGCGGTTCAGAACCTCTCTCCTCTGGCTCTCCCCACCACAGGCTCCATTAATTAGCCAGGCCTGCCAGAACTCTGTGAGGGTATTACCTGTGAGTGGACTGACAGTATCAGTGTCACGTAAGACCCAAGCAGAGTCGGGGTGGGCCCCCCACAGGAGGCCAGACCCCCCACATTCAGAGGAGAGCCCCCTTTTTTGGTATCTGCCTCACCCACACCCCAGCTTTGACATTTCTTGTGCGGGAGCGGCTGGGTTGAGTCCTTCCCTTTAGGGATCCTGGGTCCCTGGAGCCACCTGACAGCCACAGGCCCCCTGAGGCTGGGGCCCAGCGTGGATTCTCCAATTATCAATGGAAGCAGTGCCCTACTGCCTGCTACGTTCTATAAATAGGGAGCTGGAGGAAGACTGGAAAATGCCACCAGCTCGTCTCTGGGCGGGGGAGTTAAAAACAGCTCCGCAGAACCAGCCCTTCGCGGGAGGCCCCGGGTGGGGACAAGTAGGGGCATAGATTGGACCACATCTATTCCTGTGGGCCAGGCCTCCCCTCGGTGGGACAGCGGCCATGACTCAACCAGGACACATGACGGCCTCGGTACCCAGGGACGTTTGTGGTGGGGGAAGGGGGAACCCCAGTGACCCCAGCGTGTGCTTCCCCAGGAAAGAGGCAGAAGGCAGCTCCCAGTGCTCCCTGGAAACATCGGGAGCCCCATAACCTGCTGAGCCACATCCCCATGCCTAAAACAAGGTCCTGGGTACCCAGGCTGGAGAGCAGTACTGTCCCCCACAGTGGAGGCTTGTGTCCTGCTCCTGAATGCAGAACCTAGTGGCGCATTTGAGACCTCACTCAGGTTGCCATGTCCCACTGGCTAGAATGTCTTATGTGGGCAATTTGGGAAAATAATAATAATAATAATAATAATAATAATAATAATAATAAAAAAATAACAATTTTAGTAGCTGCCACTATGTTTAGGTTCAGAGAGGTGAAGCCAAGGGCTTCATGGCCAGTGGGGAGCAGGGCCTGGAGCTGGGGTCCCTCAACTGCTACTGCAAGGCTACAAGCTGCTCAAATCATACTCCCCTGGCCCCTGTGCGTGCACGTGTGTGTGTGTGTGTGTGTGTGTGTGTGTGTGTGTGTGCGTGCGCGTGCATGTGAATTGGAACCCAGGGCCTCCTGCCTGCTAGGCAAGCTCTGAGCACACTCCCAACCATATTTTCTTGGCAAAGCCTCACCACAGACAGAGCCCTGGCTTTTTTATAAGGATGATTTGAGCCTCAGCCTTCCCAAGGCTGAGATGGCTACCTGTGTCGCCTGGGAGCCCTCGAGGTGGTGTGGAGGCCATCATGGTTGGATTCTCACTCGCCTGACCCGGTGTCTCGGTGGTCACCACCCCTGGGATTTGAGTTCTAGGAATGAGGTGTGGGCAGTGTATCCCCACCCCTGTCTGGAGCAGACATTTTTGAAGCTTCAAATTTGATTTTTTTAAAATAATTTATTTTTAATTTATTTGCATTAGTGTTTGCCTGTATGTATGTCTATGTGAGGGTGTCAGATCTTGGAGTTACAGACAGTTGTGAGCTGCCATGTGGGTGCTGGGAATTGAACCCGGGTCCTCTGCAAAAGCAGTCAGTACTCTTAACCGCTGAACCATCTCTGCAGCCCCCTCAAATCTGATTTTTTACCCTCAAGTGTCACATTGATGAGACAAGCCAGCAAGAAAGGGTCTTATGTGGGACAGTGGGCGACCAGTTGGTGTTTAAAAATGAGAACCAAGTACTGTGGGGACTGTTTGAGATCCCAGGAACTGAGTGACCCTGGCCTTCCGCCCACTGAGAGTCCCCTGGATCTTTTTTTTTTTTTGCCTTGCCTGCATAGCTTAGCTTTCGTGTTTATCTGCATAGAGTAGGCACCGTGCGCTTGCTTGGAAGTGGGTAGTTTACTAGCATGTGAAGGGACTTGGAGCGGCTGGGAGGGAGGGTGGAGTGCAGGGTCACAGCTCCTGCTCCTGGGCCCTAAGTGTAGAGGTGGGGAAGGCATCCAGGAACCGGTGTGGTGTGGCTTCTCACCTGGATGGCTCCAGGGAGGAGCAGCCAGAGGCAGGCCTGAGTGAGTCCTGGGGCCAGCTGGCATGGGATGATTGTCAGCCCGGGACCTCCAGCTGCCTGTGAGTGGGAGTGCGGTGTCTTGAAGAGCTTTGTCGTGGGAGTCTGGGCGGGCCCCGTCACCTGGGCTACTGCCTGCTCTGCCCTCCCTCATGAGACTGCACAAGCTTGCTGCTGGTGGGGGGAGGGTTGTTTTCTGGAAGCTGCTGCTGTCACTGCTGCTGCCTTATGGTTCCTATAAACCCCTCCCACTTCACAGCAGCCCCGCCTCCTGCCATCCCTACCAGGAATCCCAGAGCAGCCCAGTTCCTGAAAGCTCTTAGCCAATCCATCCGTCATCCAGCCTGTTAGGCTTGAGAGGCAATTCCTCCGACCCACTGAACTGAAGATCGCCGTCACCTCTGAGCATTTCCCGTGTGCCTGTCATAGTGCCCCACACTCCCCGTGACCCAGCAGCCTCTACACTGCCAGCCTGGACACTGGACAGTTGAGGTTCTGAGAAGTGAAGTGACTGGCCCAAGGTCACACAGCTTCTAGATCCAGGGAGCTCAGACCAAGGTCTGGGTCTGCCAGACCCCAAAGAACCTGCCTCTCGGACCTCAGAGCCTGTGCATCCGTGCTCAACTTCGAGGCTCTCACAGGCCTCGTCCTTTACCTCCTGACTCCTGGAGTTCCTGGAGAGCAGAGAGGTGCTGTGGAAGGGGCAGGTGGGTGCTGCTTCCCTCTCTGCCCCTTCCCTTCTTGTCCCTGAATCCCCAGCTGCTCTCTCTTCCCCCTCTGCACTTCGTCCTGTTGCCCCCAAAGTCAGACCCTGGAAGCCCCCTTCCTCCCTTCTGTGGAGCTTGAGGGGTAGTTGCCAGTTGTTTGCAGAATCCCGAGGCTGGGCTCTGCCCAGCGCCGCTCACCCCGGGGCCCTCCACCCACCCACACGCCTCACTTGCTCTGCCCTGGCCAGGCCTGGGTTTCACACTTGGAAGGGATGATGTGCCGTTCTTACAGACAGCCAGGTCAGCGACTACTCAGCACGGGTGCTCCAGTGCCTGGATCCCAACCGTCTGCTGGGTCTGGTCCTCAGGCCTGTGAGCCTTGTTTGTCGGCTGCATGAGACCCACTTGTGGGTGTTACGGCTCTTTGTTCAGCCAGACCCGCTGACTTTTGGACACTTAGGCTCTTCTCAGCTTTTCTGTTTAACAAATGACACTGCAGTGGACACCAGTGGTCATCTATAACACTGCAGTGGACACCAGTGGTCATCTATAACACTGCAGTGGACACCACTGGTCATCTATAACACTGCAGTGAACACCACTGGTCATCTATAACACTGCAGTGAACATCACTGGTCATCTCTAACACTGCAGTGAACACCAGTGGTCATCTCTAACACTGCAGTGAACACCAGTGGTCATCTATAACACTGCAGTGAACACCAGTGGTCATCTATAACACTGCAGTGAACACCAGTGGTCATCTATAACACTGCAGTGAACACCACTGGTCATCTATAACACTGCAGTGAACACCACTGGTCATCTATAACACTGAAGTGAACACCACTGGTCATCTCTAACACTGCAGTGAACACCACTGGTCATCTCTAACACTGCAGTGAACACCACAGGTCATCTGTCTTCACAGCTGCACAGCAGTGACTTATGTGACTCAAGACAGTGCAGTGACAGACATATGCCAAGAGCATATATAGTTTTGAGGGGACATGAGGCCACGACCAGGGTATGGTGAGGTAACTAAAAGCCTGCAGCGTCAGCTGAACCTCAGTGAGGGCACACATGCGCACACACAGATACCCATATGCACACACATGCAGAGAGACACAGTGCACACATACACATGCCCATACGCCCATGTACACATATACATATATGCATACATACATTTGCACACTCAGTAGTGTACACGTGGAGACACATACACATGTTCACAGGCTCCTGTATGTACATTTAAACATACACGTGCACACATGGACTTATATGTGCACACGTTGCATACATGTGCAGACACACACATGCGCACATGCTGACAGGTAGGGAGTAGGGAGACTCATCCCTGTGTCCTGTGGCCAAGGCCTGCTGAGGGCTGCTGAACTGTCCTGACCCACCAGCCCTGTGACAAGCTCACTGAGCTCCATGGGAAACAGGCCTGAGGGTGTCCGCTGGGTGTTTCCCACAGCCGCTGGCCGAGTGGAGCTGGGAGGATCCAGCTGTGGGGTCCCAGCAGGTCTGTGAACACAGCCCGGGTGGAAGCAGGAGGAAGATGGCCCAGCGGCTGGTTCCCCGCGGCTCTGGGCTCCTGCTCATCAGCAGGAAGCTTGCTGGCCCCCCAGCCCCCTACCCTTACCCCCCCACCCCCGTCACACGCTTACCCAGAGATGACCCTCTTCAAGGTCATGTCACATGCCCTGCTCCAAGCCCTTTGTCCTGTTGCTGTGAATGTCTGTGTGTGACCTCCCTTTCCTGAGGCCCAGGAAAGCCAACTGGTGTGGCTCTGGGGGCCAGGGGCTCCTGGACCCCCTTTTCCGCCCTTGCGCTGTGGACTCCCCTCTACTGACTCTGCCCGGCCACTGTCCTCTTCCCAGGCCGGTTTCTCTTTTCATTCACTTTTCTGTTTTGTATCTGTATCTGTGCTGTGGTCCGAGTGGGAAGGCCAGAGCACGGGTTTTTTTCTGCCGTGTGGGTACCAGAACTTGAACTCAGGTCATCAGGCTTGGTGGTGAATACCCTGACCTGCTGATCCGTTTTGCTGGCCCTTCCTGTTTCCACTGGCCACACGGTTTCATTCCTATACAACAGTGGGCTGCTGTCTGTGAACCAGGCACACTTATGGAATAGCCACGGGGTAGTGTTTTCTGCCACTAACAATGGTTGTGTCGGGATTGTCTCTGGGGCGTGTTTATTGTGTGACTGTGGATGTGTGTTTCACATGTATGCGCTTGTGCATATTGTATGCTTGCCTCTATATTAGTGCGTGTGAGTTGGATGCTTGAGGGTATTTGTGAGTTCTTGTGTGTGCGTATACACGTGTGCACACAGTTTGTAGTCTGTACTTGTGCATGTGTCTTTATTTGGATATATTTGTGTGTGTGTGTGCGTGTGTGTTTGGGGTGCACACATTTGTGCCTGCGTGTGTGGGCAGGCATCTATGTGTGGATCAGTTTTGTGAATTAGGAACACTGGGGATGGAGCCGCATGGTGACCTTATAGTGTGAGCATCCCGCAAGTATGGCTGAGCCCGTGGCCATGTCAGACCGAGGAGAGACGTCACTCTCACTTTGGAGGACTGGGGGTTGGTCCTGAGGCTGTGGTGATACACCCAGCCTGCTGCTTTCTGGTGGGCTCACACTTCCGCGCCGGCTGCAACTCTGTCTCCCGACTCGTGGTCCCTTGCCCGAAATAAATCGGGAGAGAGTTGACATGTGATGTTTGAAAAAGGAAGTCAAGTTTGGCTCACTTGGGCTGTTTTAAGAATCCCTGGGGTGGGGATGAGGAGTCACTGGGGAGGAGGGAGAGGAGCACTGGGGGGCAGGATGAGGAGCACTGGGGGAGTGGATTTCACAAGAGGAGACAGTGTAGTCTCAGGCTTTTGTGTGATTATTCCCCCCTAAGCTTGGCTCCCTATCACCCGCACGTGTCACAGAATGCACAAGGAGGCAGAACAGGAGGCCATGGCTCCCTCTCCCTCCCGCTGCCCGTGGGCTCCCCTGGGCTTTCCCTTGTCAGCCTGGGCCAGGCTAGGCTGGGACCTACAGTGTGTGTGTCCATGGCATTTTCCACTTCAGATATTTTCTTAAGCCGCGCTTCTCAGGATGTAGCCCCAGCGTAAGCTGAGAGAGCTTTTGTCCTCTTATCTGATACAGCGTGTAGGCCCCGTGGGTTCTCAGGGTCCTACGGGACCCCGCCTCCCCGCACAGCTGTCACCTCCCTTTATAGCCTTCCCGAAAGCCAGGTTTGCACATTCGACCCCGAAACCAAACCCTCCTCCCGCAGACCAGCTGCCTGGCATGACCCCGTCACTTTGGGAAAAGCTTGTCCCACGGACACAGAGAGGGTGTCTCTGCCGGAGCCATCTTGCCGTAGCCCATGGGCTGTGGTGATGGTTCTCCTGCTGTGTAGAGCCAAAGCCCAGATTGTTTTAGGACAAGGTTCCTTCCCCTGCTGCCCTCACAGGGGGTAGCCTGGCAGTGTTGGGGACACTAAGGGACCTGTGGGTCTTGACTGAATGGTGAGTCTGTTAGCATGCTGTTACAGTGTTCGGTAAGATGCCCGGGCAGCTGGTCTGCAGACGTGGGCACTACGTCCTGTACTGACCTCTGCTCAGCACTGTCCGCGTGCCAAGTATGTGCAAACTCTGGTCAGATGTTTAATAGACTCCCCCAACACTCTCAGCACCCCACATCCCATTTTCCAGATGCGGAAACTGAGGTTGCAGAGGGTCATTGCAGCTGGCAGAGCTGGCTTTGTCCAGGGCTGCTGGGTCACAGGGTCTTGCTTAAAATGGTTAGCTTGCTCCACCCCTGCACGCGGGGCTGCCGGGATGAGTCCATTTCATGTCCACAGTGCAAAAGGTTGAGGTTGGGGCTGCTCATGGCCAGGGCCTATTAGCTGATCTATCGAGTGTCTGTGAAGCTGGATTTGGTTCAAGCCCCCAAAGATGGGCATCATCTCCTTGTCTGAAGCCTAGAGGGTCGCTGAGACCATCGGCCTCACACCGCTGACTCACCAGGAGGTGAAACAGGGTTCAGAGAAGGGCAGTGTCCGGCTGGAGGTCATCTAGGATGGGAGCCACGTGCACACAGGCGTGAGGGCAGAACCACCGAGCTGTGGCCGGGATGGGCCCATCCGGCCCCCCTGGTTCTGAGGCACAGACACACATGCCCCTGTCCTGGGTGTGTCTCGGTGTCCGTCTGCCTGGTTGGGGCTTGTCCTCTGTGTGTCTGTCTCCTCCCTTCCTCTCTCCCTCCTGCATGTTTCCTGGGTGCTCATCACTAAGTACTTTCGCCCGGTTTGGCTCTCAGTCTAGCTGAGAAGTAGTTACTGGGGTCCAACCGCGCCTCAGAAGCCAAAGAAGTCAGGAATGTGAGCACAGCTGGGCATCCACCAAGTCCAGGGTCACACCCCAGCCCTATGGCTTTCCAGTCATTCAGGTGATCTGGAGGTCTTGGAATCCCTTCTCCGGACCTCAGTCTCCTCCCCTGTGAAATGGTCCATACAGGGTCTTGCACCACTGGGGTGATAGATTGAGTACCCTAACAAAATTTACCTGAAGGTCAGAGAACAGAACAAGCCACTAGATTAAACATAGATGCCAGGTAGTGGTGGCACACACCTTTAATCCTAGCACTCAGGAGGCAGAGATCTGTCTGGATCTCTGTGAGTTCAAAGCCACCCTGGACTATAGGAGATTGACTCAGTCTAGGGGAGAAACAGAGCCAGGCAGTGGTGGCACACGCCTTTAATCTCAGCACTTGAGATCTCAAGCCTTTGCTTGGGAAGCACACATGCCTTTAATCCCAGGAAATTATGGCTGGGAGGAGAAAGATAGATAAGGTGTGAGGAGACAGGAACTAGAGGCTTTTCAGGCTAAGGAGTCCTGGAGGTAAGAGGTGGCAGTGGCTTGTTCCTTTGTCTCTCTGATATTCTGGCAAATTTTATTAGGGTACACAATACATCACCACACACCACAGGCTCATTGGGATGAGTAAAGGAGTACTACCTTATGTCCCAGGTCAGACCTGAGCATGGGAGGAGCAGTGGCTTCTGAGTACTGAGACACAGCAGGTGTCCCCATGCCAGTGGGGTCCATGACTGCACGGCTCCCCACCCAGCTGGGGTGTAGAGTGGCTGGGGGTGAGGGGCAGGCTTCTCGGATTCTTTGGCACTGCACTGTCAGCTGTGGCCGCTTGACTCAGGGCTCTTTCTGAGGAGATGTGTCAGACACTCCAAAATACACGCAGGCATGGTGTTCTCCCCATTCCTCCCCCACAGTATCAACTTCCCTGGTTTGGGAACTCATTCCTACTCACTTTACAACATATATATATACATATATATATATATATACATATATATATATGTATATATATATATATATGCATTTGCAGAGACATGTATCCCCAGTGTATTTATTCAACAACTACTACAGGCCTGGCATTTTCCCAAGGCCTTGGGCTGCAGATCCGGAGTCAACAAAACCCCGCCTGAGGGCACGCGGTCTTGCCAGCCTCCTGCTCATAATCAAGTTTTATGGCACACGTCAGGGGCGTTTGTTTACTCTCCAGGTGTATTAGGTAGTACTCTGTTGCTGGCACAAGACACCCAACAAAAGCATCCTGAGGCTCGCAGCTGGAGTCCATCGTGGCAGGAAGGCGTGGATGGCAGCTGGGGGGGTGAGGTCGATGGTACCCACAGTCTGGAAGTAGGGAGAGGTGGATGGATGCTGGCACTCAGCTCACCTCCTTTTTATTCAGTCTGAGAGCCCGGGCCCGTGGGATGGTGCCGCCCTCATGTAGGGTGGGTCTCCCACCTAAGTTAACTCCCTCA
>CABHPQ010139061.1:0-25547 GCA_902168405.1 Peromyscus aztecus
AAACAGAAAAAAGAAGGATTTTGTGTTGTATCAGCCAAATATAGTGTGTGGATGTTTTGGATCTAGATTTGCACAAAAAACAAAACAAACATTAGAAACCAAAGAAGGACTGAAGACAGCTCAGTGGTAGAACACTCACTGAGTAAGCACAAGGCCCTGGGATCGACCTCAGTAAGGGAGGATGAGAGAGGAGGAGGAACAAGAAGGGAGGGGGTCGGGGGAGAAACAAGAAAACTGGAAGTGATATTTGATAGGGGTATTTTGTTTGTAAGTGGACCGACTTTTTTTTTTAACAATAACAATGTCCAAAATTTGCTCCAAAATAACCAGAATATAAAAGAAACAAAATGGGTAGGGGTGAGTCAGAAATAATTCCGAGGATGGAGACAGCTGTCCTAAAACACAAGTGCTGATGAGGTGTCCATAAGGGTTAATGCGCTACTTTGAAATATTCCATGATCAAGGTTTTATATTAACTGAATTTTAATTTTAAAATGCATAATATTAAAATTTATGAGGAAACAAAGCATTAATGATTGTTTGCCAGTAAATTAGTTCACTGATTTAGAAGTAGGGAAGTCACCACATGAAAGGGGATTTGTCTGGAGTGAGGAGCCAGCTTGCCTGTGTGGGTCTGCCTCACCTCCCTTCCTTGACTTAGCTCTCCCTGGAGTCTAGGGTCCTTCTCTGACAGCACTGTGAAATTACAACCCTGATCCCCACTAAAACCTGAGACTGAATCCCCAAGCACAAACCACTAACTGGATTTCTTGTCTAGTGAAAGAGCTCTTACCATTGTCTCCAAGGAAGGTCAACCAACTCAGGACAGGGTGAACCATCTTAGGGAGCTAAGGTGACCTCTGCTTTCCCCAGGGGAATAGCAGCACCAGGACCCAGATTTGAATAACCACTTATCAGTGATTATTGTGATGCTGTGGAAGGCCCAACTTTTCCAGTACAGAATCTCAGCTTCTTCTTTCCTTTCCGTGTGTGTGTGTGTGTGTGTGTGTGTGTGTGTGTGTGTGTGTGATTCTTTCTGAACTAATTCTATATAAAAGCATAATATACTAGAAACTAGAACTTTTCCCTTAAGGGAATTCCATGCATTATGCAGCACCTAAACTAGTTCTCCAGAATTGGGAACACTACTTTTCATTTAACAAAGTGAATTCTAAGACACCACACATACAATGGTAAAGCCATATAATCAATGTGTGAGATGGACACATGGACTTGGATATGGGTTATGCATGCACACACTAACCTTGAATGTTCTAAAGGCAAACAAAGAATTTCACTTGACTTTCATATTCTCAGAAGGTATTCTTCCCCACTCTTTCCCTGTGTGCTAAGCTAGATCTCATCAATCCTTTTATTATTTTTTCCTTTTTTAAGTATATAGTGAGGCTGGCCTCAAACTCAGAATCTTCCTGCCTCAGCCTCCTAAGTGCTAGGATTACAGGCTCATCCCATTTGATCTGGTTTCCATCATTACTTAATGTCACCTAAATTCAAATCTCTAGGGAGCCCAGAACAATTCTCAAGATTCAATTGCATGACCCAGCTATGAGGTATAAAAGTTTATATAGAGGTTTGGGCCAGGAACACTCTTAGCTGAGCCCTGTTGCCCCAAGTTTGAGGTATAAACTAAGTCCTAATCAATAGAGAAGTGTAAAGAGGAAATTCCTTTGGCTTCAGAAAAGTAAAGTTGAAGATTCAAGTACTGAATGTTTTGTTTTAATGTTTTCAAATTTTACAACACCTTAGATATTATTTTTAGAAATTGTGGTCTGAATGTTAGTGACCCTCCCCCACCACACACACACACACACACACACACACACACACACACACACACACATACACATACCAGTTTCATCTGTTGAAGTCCTGACTCCCAAGTGACAGTATTAGGTGGTGGGTTTGGAGAAATGAATAATGAATGGTGTAGAGCAAGAAAGCCAGCCAGGACCCAGTGAAAAGGTGCCATCTATGATGTAAACAAGGAAGTGGATGCTCATCAGATGCCTGCCAATACCTTGATCTCCAACTTACAACTTTCCATCGTTCAGAAGTCTGCTGCTGATTAGCCATCTGTGTCTGTTCCAGCAGCCTAAGCAGACTAGTACCGGGAGGCTAGGTGATGGGCCAGTGGCACACTACCCCTCCTCACTCAAGATCTGCTACGGGTCTTCTTAGGTAGAGTCAGGGGAACCCCACACAGTGGCATATATATATATATATATATATAAAATTATATATATATATAATCACATGCTGTTTATCCATTCATCTGTTGATTGATACTTGGGTACTACAGTTCATCTTTGAGCCACTGTTACAATGTTGCTGTGAACAAGGGAGTATAGAATCACTTGGAGACGTTTCTTAAAGTTCTTTGGGACTTATGGGAGTGAAATTGCTGCATTGTATAGTAATTATTTTTTAATTTTAGGGGGAACCGCTATGCTATTTTCAATAGCCACACTCTCTTACAGTTCCATTAACCAGTGTGACAGAATCTCAAATTCTCTGCATCCTCACCTACCTGGTTGATTTTGGTTTGTCGATGATAACACTCCACTGAGCCCTTTCAGTGTTGTTCAGATGTACATCCGTTTAGGGCTGACCACTTAAGACTGAATAACATCAGAGAGTCAGTCCCTGGAGAAAACTGGTTCTCCCTCTCTCTCAGCAGTCTTTGACTGTCTACAGCTCAAGGAGTGGGGCTTTCATAGTTTGGGTTTCTATTGCTGTGATAAAGCAACCATGGCCAAAAGCAACTTGGGGAGGAAAGGGTTTCTTTGGCTTGCATACCCTGGGTCACAGTCTATTGAGAGAAGCCAAAACAGTAACTCAAGCAGGGTGGGGAACCTGGAGGCCATGCAGGGATGCTGCTGACTGACTTGCTCAACCTGCTTGCCTATAGAACCCAGGACCACAAGCCCAGGGGTGTCCCCACTTACCATGCGCTAAGCTCTCCCAATCCATCACTAATTAAGAAAATGCCCTTCCAGGCTTATCTGCCTACAGCCTGGTCTTATGGAAGCATTTTCCCACTTGAGGTTCCCTCCTCTCAGATGACTCTTGCTGTGTCAAGTTGACATAAAACTACCCAGGACAGGGGTCTTGTGGGATTTTACCCATCCGAGTTGGCATGTCAGTTAGTACTGTCATCATGTGGGTTTTATTTACACAACCATATTGCTGAGATTTAATGGGTGCAGCTTCCCTGACATGCCTAGAAGACACTATCTTGCCACAGGAGTCTTAGCCTCTGGCCCTTACGGTCTTTCTTCCCCCTTTCTCCTGATGTTCCCCGAGCCTTATGTACAGAGGTTGCATTGTAACTATACAAATTGGGTCTGGGTACCCTACGGTCACTGAGTCTCTGCATTTCGATCGGTTGTAGATCTCTTTAATAATCTTCATCTGTTGTAAAAAGAAGCTTCTTAGATGAGGGATGAGAGCTACACTTGCCTGTGGGTGTAAGGCTAAGTATTTAGAATGCAATTAGGAATTATATTGGTCTAGGGAGATGCCAGTAGTAGGTTCTCCTCTAGAGTCTGTGAGTTCCCTAACCATGAGTTGGCATCAATTCTCTCCTATTGAGCTGTATTTAAGTCCAGTAGACAACTGCTGGTTACCCCCAAGATAGAAGTAACACCATTGCATCATTGGGGGTTATCTTTCTGTGCTGGTCATTGTGGTTTGTAGACTTTGCAGCTGGATAGAACTACTGATGGATATTTTTTCTTCCTTGTCAGCTTGCATCATACCTTCAGGTCTTACAAGAGCTAGTCTTCAGGGACAAGGCTGCCAGATCAGTTCCAACTTCATTCTTCCAAGTCCTATGTCCAAAATGTGTGGTGTCTTCGATAGCAGGATGCTGTCTTCAGCACCAGGGTCTTACCAAGACAATCAAAGGCAATGGCAATAACCTATATCGTTTGGGGAGTCTCTTGGATGCCCCCTGACCAGCAACTCACAGGAAGTTTCCAATTCCTGACACTGTAGTTTTGTTAGATAGCCTATCTTGGGTTTGTTTGTTTGTTTGTTTGCTTATGCTTTTGTTTTGAGAAAGGATCTCACTGTGTAGCATAGCCTGGCCTTAAATTCATAATCCTGCCTCAGGTCCCAAGTAGCAGGAATTACAGGTATGTTTTTACCCTACCCAATTCAGATTTTCTTTTAATTATTGTTTTTCCATATCAAAACATTTTAGAAATTTGTTTAGTTGCATTTAATAACTTGATTCACATTATTCTGTGTGGATGCTGTTCTCATCCTATACCTTAGTTCTTAAACTCCAACGTGCATCTTGTACTGTAGAGCTTTCATTGACTTTTTTTACTTAGCCTACAATGATCTATCAATTTCTTTTTCCTTTTTTCTGTCTTTTTTTTTTTTTTTTGGTTTTCGAAACAGGGTTTCTCTATGTAGCTTTGTGCCTTTCCTGGAACTCACTCTGTAGCCCAGGCTGGCCTCGAACTCACAGAGATCCACCTGCCTCTGCCTCCCAAGTGCTGGGATTAAAGGCGTGCGCCACCACCGCCCGGAAATTTCTAAAAGATACTTAACTCTCAACCATGTGACTTAGGATTTACACACACCACACACACACACATACATACACACACACACACTTTTATTTAGTCTTGTGTTATTTCCTGATTTTCACATATGTTCTCTCAAGCTAAATGGCTAGATCTTCAAGAGTAGGAGCCATTTTTGTTTTGTTTTGTTTTTTAATACAGACAGACTTAAGAGTTGCTGAGGTTTATCCATAAAACATACTCATTTCATTTATTTACATGACTGAAAGCAAAAATTGAGACATTTACAACACAAAAATTTCATTCATACAGATCTGAACAATACTTAGATGTGTTTAAATCTGCTAAATAAAATGTGGCAAGAATCATCGGCTAATGAAATCTCTTTTCTTGAAGAAACTTATGGAACACTACCGTCCAGCACAGAAGTCAGATACCTCGTGACACGGTCCATGTTTCATTGCAGCTAAGCTGACGTGTTTGCCGACATCGTCCTTGGTTCGCTTTGTCTTAGTGACGGATTTCCCTCTCCCTTCCCACCCTGCTCTTTCTCCCTTTGTTCGTTCTTCTAATAGTTAAGCTTGACGACATAGATTCAAATCAACATTTTAATAGTTCTTCATTTTACCATAAAGTATGAACTATGTAAATTCAAAAAAATAAACACCCACACAGAGATTTACCCTCCACGAAATGTGTTCCCTCAGAAGTAGGGCAATTCATCCATTACAGGCTTGAGCCATAAAATTGGCATCCAAGCAATAATTCTCCAATTAAAGAAAACTCAAGAGCCTGGGTTGCAGTCCTCCTGACTCATAGCTAGTTGGCAACAAAAGCTATCCTACCTTGGTGTGAATAAGCCTTAACACAAAATCTCTTCACTCAGCCCCAAAAGTTAGAAGTTAAGGGAGAAATAAATTCAGGTAGACATTTATACACAATATTTTGAATACCCTTCTGGTCAAATTAGTATCAAATGAGTTACTGTAGAGTGAAATTTAAGAAAAAAAATAAAAACATATAAACATCTTGAAGAGTTCAGCCCAACTAGAAGTAAATGTGTGTTCTGATACAAGGCTGGGAAAATAGATTTGTCCATGGTGATTCTAGAGCTGGTCATAAAACACTATCTGTAAACAGAGGCAGAGGTTTTTGTCCCAACCACCTGGTCCCAAATAAACACAGAGAAGCTTATATTAATTACAGAATGCTCAGCCGATGGCTCAGGCTTATTACTAACCAGCTCTTACATTTAAATTAACCCATCTCGATTAATCTATATATTGCCACATGGCTCGTAGCTTTACCTGTCCTTTACCTTTATCTTGCTTCTTGGGCAGCTTGCTGGTGTCTCCCTCAACTCTGCCCTTCTTCCTCTGAGTCCTCAGTTTGATTGTCCCACCTAACTTGCTATAGGTCAATCAGCTTTGCTATTAACCAATGAAAGCAATACATATTCACAGGATACAGAAGGATTATCCCACAGCAACTGTCCACACCTACCGCAGTTCCATGCCTTGTCTTCCAAGGGCTCTCTCCTCCATGGAAGCAGCTACAATAATGCCTACTTCTTTTGCCTCTCACTTTTCTTTAACAGTTCTAGCACTCTTGTGCATAAACTGTACACAACGTGTCAAAACAAACACTCAAATATGTTGATAAGACACAAAAACAACCCCAGGAATTTTGTGGTTTTTAACATCTTACGGTTTCTATTTAGAATTAGCCGTTTTAATTTGTTCCAGCATGGGTATCAAATTAACGCTCAAAAATCAAAATTGCATTTCAAAAAAATGGACATATAAAGAGTTTGCAAATTACATTTGTATTTTATACAGTATTGAACATATGAGTTTTAAATTGAATTCTAAACAATAGAACATTCAAGAAAATCAGAGAACCAGATGCTAAAACTTTTCTAAGTTCCAGCCTGGTTCCCCTGCCCCAGGCTGCACAAAGGTTGAAAGCTGAGGCACTACCTTCTTCACTCTTTACGTCATGGACTCGAAGCTCAATATGTTTTGGGAAAATAAATGAATGAAAGAAAAAAAATAGGTATACAAAGCAATAGCCTTCCAAACACACGCACAACATTGTGTTCATGTACACTATAATTATGCACAGATCTCAGTGGGCCTGAATGCATCAGCTGAAGTACACACTGAAATTGAACCAAATAAAATGACACCACTGTAGTGTGCTGTGGATATTACTCTGTATAAATAAAATGCTGATTGGCCAGTAGCCAGGCAGGAAGTATAGGTGGGACAAGCAGAGAAGAGAATTCTGGGATGTGGAAGGCTGAGGCAGAGAGACGTTACCAGCTGCCGCCATGAGAAGTGAGATGTAAGGTACCGGTAAGCCACAAGCCACGTGGCAACTTAGAGACTAATAGAAATGGGTTAATTTAAGATATAAGAACTAGATAACAAGAAGCCTGCTGTGGCCATACAGTTTGTAAGCAATATAAGTCTCTGTGTGTTTATTCAGTTGGGTCTAAGCGGCTGTGGGACTGGCGGGTGAGAGAGATTTGTTCTGACCTTGGGCCAGGCAGGACTGGAGAAAACTCCAGCTATAGTAGTGGGTCATCATTATGAAAGATTCTGGGGCCTATGGAATGGAATAAGATTTTGAACTCAAAGAATGTAAAAATGTAGAAGTCCCATTCAGTCTCTTTCTTACCAGGAAGCTTTTTATTGTATTTGGCAGAGAGCTTAATAAAACTGAGTGATTTCATTTTTAGCCGCCTGTTTGGTCCCTGGTGTTAATGCCCCCAAACGGTTGGTCCAAAGGCTTATTGTTTAACCTATCTCATTTGCACAAAAAATTACAGGCCTCTTGTTATGAGCAGTCTACACAAGCCACATTCGTTTCTCAATTGTCCTATTCTTTTCAGTCTCTTGCTCTTTTGTCCATTGACAGTCCCATGAATGTGATCAACAGTCCTATCTGCTACACTTGGGGCAAGGAGCACACACTCACATTCCAAGAACAATTTCCATGTTTTGAAGGAACTGAGGTCACAAGACTCTTGTCTTATTTTCTTGGAATTTTGTCACACGACTCCATTCTTGGACCATGTTCCAACACTTATTATCCTGATTTGACCTTAAAATGTTTTACATTTAAGTGTGTGTGTGTGTGTGTGTGTGTGTGTGTGTGTGTGTGTATGTGTGTGTGTGTGTGTATGTGTGTGTGTGTGTGTGTGTAGTGTGTGTGTGTGATATGTGTATGTGACATGTGTGTGATGTGTGTGTGTGTGTGTGTGTGTGTGTGTGTGTGTAGTATGTGTGTGTGATGTGTGATAGTGCACACATATGGAGGTTAGAGTGTGGGAGTTGATTCTCTTCTTCTACCACATGGGTCTCGGGGTTTGAACTCAGATCCTCAGGCTTGGCAGCAAGCCCCTTTGCCTCCTGAGCCCTCTCACCCATCTCATCCTGATTATTTCACATTGTGTTCACGCACTGGATTATCATAAAGCACCACACAAAATGCACAAATCATACGATAAAATGTCTTGAATTTTTGTTTTTCAAAAGAAAACCGTCTATCATTCCCCACCTCAGTTCACTCTACAGTTAGCACAGAGCATGCCCCTGGGGAGAAAACAGCCTCAAACTCATGGCCACTCACATTTTCATGAAGCTCCGCTGAGAGGAGTAACTCAGGACTGAGGACTGCAAGGTCTGCAGTCCACTCAACTCTCTAAATGTTTTCCCAAAGTAAGTGAGACAGGCAGAGCACCACAAACCCAACCACATCTGCCACCCCACCCCCACCGGAGAGCCCTTCACTGAATTTGGCCTGGGTGTTTGTTATACATTACAAAACACTGTGGGATGTTATTAAAAATGGGCATGCGAAAATCTGTCAGATTTATTGGAAAATAGTGTCCTCTTTATCACATAGTGACTTCTTTGTGAGATTTACAGAGAAATTTCTTCCTGGTCTCCTAACCAGAAATAATTATGCTACTCTTGAGTAACTGGCTTGTTTTTATCTCCTCAACACTGTGAATCATGTCATGGATCATTTTCCCTTCTCGGCTTTGTCTGCCAAGAATCTGAGAGGCGAATTTGTGGTCAGTCTCCAGCCAGACCACAGGACCTTACAATTTCTACTGTGTTATCCTGACTTCCAGCTTCATTGTCGGGGCAGAAAAGCATCGTGGAGCCAACAGGCCTGAGTTTTAAGCCCTAGGACTCGGACTCTTAAAATCTGTGTGGTCATTATCCCTGACCCATGCTCAGTTTCCACATTTCTAAAATGAAAACAATAACACCTACCTCCTGGGGTTAGCATTAGGACTAAATAAAATCATACACACAAGAAGCTTAAAATAGTACCTACCAAGGAGCAAGCAAATGATTTCTCTTTAGACATTATTCTCACCTTTACTATTCTTACTTTTCTTCTTTTATATTAACTTCCTCTTAGCGCTTCCACGGTGGCTCACAACCACTGATAATTCTACTTCCCAGGACCAATGCCCTCTTTCAGCATCTGCATGCACCCAGCATGTATGTGGTACACATACACACAGCAGGCAAAACAAAACACATATACGCATAAAATAAAAATAAATAATTGTCTAGATTCATGGTACTCAGCCTGTGGGTCATGACCTCTTTAGGGTTTGAACAACCTTTCCACAGGGGTCACCTAAGACCATCAGAAAACACAGGTGTTTACGTTATAATTAATAACAGTAGCAAAATTACAGTTATGAAGTAGCAATGAAAATAATTTTATGGTTGGGGGTCACCACAACGTGAGGAACTGTATTAAAGGGTTGTGTATTAGGAAGGTTGAGAACCACTGGACTAGATAGACCTTAATATGGTGTTTGCCTCTTTCAGGGAAACTAGAAGTCTCATTGTGCCCTGATTTTCTCTAATTATAATCTGTCCTGATGATGGGTTCTATAAGGGAAGTTCTTTGTACCATGTAACTGACCAAGAAGCACCGTTGGGAGACACTACTGAAAATCTTCTTAGCAGACAAGGTCAGCATTTCAGGAAAGCTGTATCTCTGTTCTTTGTTCTTCCCAAGGAGTCCACATCTCTAAGGAAGCTACTCTGGTTGCTTGGCTAAAAAGGCAATGCATCTTTTGCTTGTGTGTGCAAATCATTTTTTCAGATAAAAATGAAAATCAGCTATCCACAAAAAGAAAGCATGAGATAGAAAAGGGGGGTTATTTAAAAGCATGGAAAGGTTTTACTCCTAATACAGAATACAGTTCTTTTGTGTGTTTGTTTGTTTGGCTTGGTTTGGTTTTTCAAAACAGGGTTTCTCTATGTAACAGCCCTGGCTGTCCTGGATCTCACTCTGTAGACCAGACTGGCCTAGAACTCACAGAGATCCACCTGCCTCTGCGTCCCGAGTGCTGGGATTAAAGGCATGCACCACCACCACCTGACAGAATATAGTTTAATTAACATGAAACATTCTGTTTTACATCACCATAATTTAAACAAGTAGTTCTTATCAACTTCTTACATTCCTTACTTTTGGTGAGAGTTGTTAAAAAAAGGCTTATCACACTCTTAGGTGTGAAATCCAAGGAATCCTTTGCTATATAAAAATACTTTTTCCAAGACATTTGCCAGCTATATGGCTGAAAGAGGATTAATATCTAGACTATACAAAGAACTTCAAAATCTAAACATCACAAAAACAAACTACATAATTTAAAAATGGAATATAGAGCTGAACAGCATTCTTAGAAGAAACATGAATAGCTAGTTAATACTTTTAAAAGTGTCCAACATTGTTAGCTACCTGGGAAATGAAAACTACTTTGAGATTCCACAACAATTATTTTCATTGCTACTTTGTTAGTGGGAGTACAAAATAGTACCGCCAATATGGGAATCAGTCTCAGGAATTCTACAAAGAAATGAAATATAGAAATACCATATAAACCAGTTATATCAACCTTGGATACATATCCAGAGGATTCTATATTCTCCTACAGAGATACTTCTCTGTGTATGTCCATTGTTGCTCTATTTTCAATACCTAGGAAGTGGACTCATCCTAAATGTCCATCTACTGATAAACTAATAATGAAAATGTGGCACAAATACACAATAGAATCTTATTCAGCTGTAAAGAAAATTGAAAGTCTATAATTAACTGGAAAATACTGTACTGAGTGAGGTAAATTAGGCCCAGAAAGTCAAATATTGCATATTTTCTCTCACATGTAGACAATAGCTTCAATTTTTATATTTGTTTGTTTAACTTAGAATTTCTTTCCTTTTCTTTCTTTCTTTTTTTTTTCCTAGACAGGGTTTCTCTGTGTAGCCTTGGTTGTCCTGGAACTCACTCTGTAGACCAGGCTGACCTCAAACTCAGAAATCACCTACCTTTATCTCCTGGAGTGCTGGAATTAAAGGCGTGCACCACCACAGCCTGGCAGCTTAGAATTTCTATAGAGACCTATACATGAGAAAGGGGCTATGGAGAGGGAAGGCCTTACAGTAAAAGACTTGTAATATTAAACAAGACGGAATAGTGAGGGTGGCAACGTTTAAACAGTGTCTTAGTTACGGTTTTTATTGCTGTGAAGAGACACCATGACCATGGCAATTCTTTTTTTTTTTTTTTTTGGTTTTTCGAGACAGGGTTTCTCTGTGTAGCTTTGCACCTTTCCTGGAACTCACTCTGTAGCCCAGGCTGACCTCGAACTCACAGAGATCCACCTGGCTCTGCCTCCCAAGTGCTGGGATTATAAAGGCGTGCGCCACCACTGCCCAGCCGGCAATTCTTATAAAGAAAACATTTAACGGGGTGAGGGGGGCTCGCTTACAGTTTCAGAGGTTCTGTTCAAAATCATCATGGTGGGGAGCATGGTGCTGGAACTGAGAGTGCTGCATCTTTCAGGCAACAGGAAATCAACTGACTCACTGGGTGGTATCCTGAGCATAGGAAACCTCGAAGCTCACCCACATAGTGGCACACTTCCTCTAACAAGACCATACCATTTCTACCAAAGCCACACCTCCAAATAGTGTCACTTCCTATAAGATTATGGGGGCCAAATACATTCAAACTACCACAAACAGGAATGGGTGTAGGGGTACAGGCAGATGGTTAACAAAAACCAAGGATGTATAAAGAAGCCACACAGAAACCTACTTCTCTATAAACTAATTTTAGAATATAATCTTAAAAAGAGCTTGAATATGTGCAGATCCCAGAGGCCATGGGTTATTCAACAAAACTTCTCGTGGCAGGTGTGGGACACCTTCCTAGCAGTTGGTTGCTAAGAAAGCTCTAGAGGCTCCCAAAACTATGCATGTTACGGCCACAGCCCCATGGCTGCCCATCAGAACTGTATGGTAAGACCCTATTGCTGAAGAAACCATGCACCTTATCTGCAGAACACAGAGAAGCCATGCTGAGTTGAAAGCTTCCTTCTGCTGGACAGCTTTTGTAGTACCAGAAGGGAGGCTGATGGACAGCTGAGGAAGAAAACGTTCTTTCCCAGCTTTGAACCTTACGTGTTACAATGCAAACTTTACACGAGGAAAAAAATGTGCTTACTAGGACAATAGAGGTACAGCTGTTCTGGGGGTAATTAACTGATTTCTGGTTGTTTCTACAGACTATTTTGGAGAAGGGAGTTGATCCCTGGAGCTGTGGACTTAGTCAAAGGCCCATGGCTGGGAGATGAGAGGGTGTTCTAAGAGTGAACCTACTACTTTTTTTCTAAAAGGACATGTTGCCAGACTGCTTCCTGCAGATTTGTTTGTGGCAATAGAATAGGGCTGTCCTTAGCACTGATCAAAACATCTTCTCTTTGTAATGAACAGCAGTTACTGCACACTAAAGACTGGCCAAGGTGTCAAGAACAAGGGACTGCTGAGTGCTCAACCTTAAAAGGGACACCCATATCACCTACTCCAGAGAACACTGTGGAAGATGGATGGGGAGGAAATCATCTAAGAGTCAGATGACAGGGAAGAGGGTCATGAAGCACTATCTCGTGAGCATAAGACGGCCACAGCACTCTTGAACTCACAGCAGCTGTGGTTGGCCTACACAAAATTGAGACCATAAACAGAAGGGTGGGGTCTCATGGCACCCGGCCCTGCCCAAGGAGCTATTGGCCACTGAGGAATGCTTGTGGGAGAGGAAGTCATTGTCCTCAGAAATGCAGCCCCTGCTGAGTTACTCGTGTGCCAGTGGATAGCTTCACAGTCTTGCCCACATGGGCAGCTCTGGTTAAACCCAGTGGACCACAGATCAAAAAAAGGAGGTGGGAGAAGATGGGGCTTGGGAGGGTTAGGAGGAGGATAAGAGAGGAGAGAGGGGTAAATGTGATCAGGATGCCATATATACACACATAAAATTGTCAAAGAATACATTAACATAAAAATACTTTCTCCAAATTTCAATTGTTGTAAATTAGAGCTTTATTCCTTGGGTTTCAGAAACAGCAGACTTTTTCCTATTATAATGAAACTATTAAGTAGGTTTGTACAAAAGAAGATATTTAGGGGCTGGAGAGATGGCTCAGCTGTTGAGAGTACTTGCTGCTTTTGCAGAGGACCCAGGTTCAGTTCCCAGTGCCCTTGTGTGATGACTCACAACTGTCTGTAACTTCAGCTCCATGGGATCCAACACCCTCATAAGACCTCCTATACACATATGTACATACAAACATGCATATAGACACATGTATACATATATGAAAATAAACCTTTTCAAAAGAAGAAGGGATTTAGTCGAGAACCATTTACTGCTACGACTTACTAGCATTCACTACTATTACAGCTCTACAGTCATCAGAGATAAAGTAATGCAACATGCTTTTGCAGAGCATCACAATGGAGGGAACCGGGAATAAACAGTGTGTCTGCTGATGGGAGACACAAAGGATCATAAAGCATTAAAAGAAGAAAGAGTGATAGCAAGGGGTGTGGCTGGACTCACTACTTAGAAAGGGGATCAGGGAAGATCACGCTGACGAGAAAAGGGATGTGTCAAGAGGGCTACCTGGAAGAAATGATTTGCACCAAGGTGAAGAAAGAAACCTCCCCAGGGAAGGGTGAGCAGGTCCCCGGGTTCATTTTGCTGGCTGCTGAATAGGAGTCCAGTTCAGAGTCCTAATCTTGGCTCTGGCAGCTCCCTGCCCTGCCTGACCTCAGCTCTCACAGGAGGTAACAGTGTTTGTCCTGTCTGTCCTGTGCAGCTGCTGAAGCTTGGGTTTCTATTCAGAGAATATTTTCAGCCCTACAGGCAAAGAACATTAGGAAAACGCAAAGTACAATTACGTGATTTTTCCTCCATATTTTCTCCTGTCTCTTCCCATTTTGGCTGTTATTTTATTAAAAGCAAATAAACAAACCTGGTGGCTTATCCCTCCCACTCATTAAGCTAACCTCATTGGTCATTTTAGACATGTCTGCATCAGGGGCAGTCCTGAGACTATCCTCCACACTCAAAGTCAAGATCAACATGACACTAATAGCCTACCATTCTACAAACTATTTTGGCTGCTCTTGCTGGAATAGTAGAGGGGTTTGTGTGTCAAATTTATTTTAGAAGAACAAATGAAGGCAGCCCGTCTTAGAGTCCCCGAGGCAAGAAGCAGAGATGCATAGACAAGGCTCAGAAGGGGAACAAAAAACCCAGATGCAAGCTTATTTTTTCTAGGTCTGTGGGATTTACTTCATCATTTTTCAGAGCCCTCATGTTTTACTCTAACTTCATTCTATTTTAGTTTAGCCACAGTATAAGTTATGGTAAACTGGAGAAGCAGCATGATTAAGGAAATTTTTAATACTGACATAGATTGAAAGCATGAAAAGTTCAGAGTGGAGTTCCAGTCTCTGAATATAAAAGTGATGGCTTTAAAGATGACTCCACTATGGAACATATCAAACATAATTTTAAAATAAAGGACACCTTTTTGGGGTTTTGTGCTAGGGGTCAAACCCAGGACCTTGAACACAGGAAGTGTGTGTTTTACCAGTACCTCCACCCATGAGGAGACAGGCGACAAATCCTAGGCCGGCATCATGCAACTTGTCTCACTGATGCCTGGACCCAAATGCTTGTGCCTCCCTGGATTCTTTCTAAGTATACCCAGATATCACATCACTCCATCAGTAAACACAGTTAACTTTCTCTACTCTTAGCAGGTGTGGTAAATAAAGTTACCCCCAACAGTAATTGGCAGGTACTGCTAAGTCATTGTTCCTAGGGAAGGGAAAGAGTCATGTCACTATAAACCTCTGGTCATAATTTTGTCAAACATAACTTTGTTTTATGTGTGCTTCTGCTTAAAAACACCTGATTTAATAAACGTCCATTTATGAACATCAAACACATGGTCAACAGCGCTGTAACTCATGCCTATTTGGAGCTTCCTAATAGACACATGTTCTCAACAGACACATGAGTTTTGTACTTGGGAATATTAACCAGAATGTCAGCTCTATGCATGAGAACCACTTTTAAGTGGAAAAATGCACAAAAATATGAGAAACCTGATATTAAAGTAGACCAAGAGGAGGTGTTTTCTTTCCTTGTCTGTTTTTATAGTTGAGAATTGAAACAAGGCAGGGCCAGGAGTCATGGCCATGCCTTTAGGGAGGCAGAGGCAGGTGGGCCTCTGAGTTTGAGGCTAGCCTGGTCTACAGAGTGAGTTTCAGGACAGCCACAGCTACACAACCTACCTCAAAAAACCAACCAACCAACCAAACAAACAAACAAAAAACCCAACATAAAAAAAAGGAGAGGAGGAGGAGGAGGAGGAGGAGGAGGAGAAACAAGAAAGCAGAATGTCACTGTCACATGATTTCTTCTTAGCTGGGACTATTTACTTCAGGAACTCAGCTTTCTGCCACCCTGTACATATATATCTAGCAAGGCAGCGAAAGTTCCACCAACCCTGATTTGGGGGTTACCAATGCATTTTCATATGTTAGCAAATGCAGAAATGTGAACTCAACAGTACAGATCAGTTGTATTGTGACATGGATTTCACGTAAGGGTTTTTTTTTTTAATTAATATAACCACAATATCTTTTTTTCAAAAAAATTAGATTTAAAATTTTTAATTACTTGTATTTATAGCATGTGTGCATGTGTGTGTGTGTATGAATTTACACACATATATGGAGGTAAAATAACAACTTGGAGGAGTCAATTCACTCCATCGTGTGAGTCTCAGGATTGAACTCAGGTCATGAGACAAGTGTCTTTACTCACTGAGTCATCTTGCTGGCCCCTAGAATTTTCAAAGTGAGTAATTTTAAATGGCTTTGTCATTCAAACATTGTCTGCTGCATGTTTTGTGTTATTTCTGACTTAGGTTTGTTAAAGGAAGTTATATTTATTGCTAGTAGTACAGAAATTGAAAGCACATTAAAAATATAGAAAACTCTTCCCACTGTGCCAACTTGACTCCATATTGTTAGCATTATGAGGAAGTGAACTCTCCGTGTCCTGGGGTTGTTAGCTGTCCGGCTATCTGCTGTGCTGCTCTCATTTTTAGTTCAGTTTTTATATTAAACACACTTGACTTTCTGTTCTTACTATTTGCTTAGCAAATGTCTATTGGTGCATCTCATCTCACAATAAAATTAAGCCCTCACTACTGTGATGATCTTCCCGTTCCCTCTGCCTAGAGCATTCGTTCTCCAAATGTGGATGTGATTGACTCTTCGTCATTCAAATCTCCATTCGAATTGAAAAGAAAATTATTAGCACTCAACATAGCAAGTTTCCGTTTGGCATTTTTCTCAGTCTAAATCTTATCTGTACAAGTCAGGGCTTGAAAATCCTTCTGCTCCTTATTTTCAACAGCATAATTTGGGTGATTTACGTGGTGTTTCCCCAAAAGAAGAGGAAACGAAGAGAGAGCAATTTTAGAGAGAATTAGTTCAATGTAGGGCATGATAGAGTTGAGATAGAGTTAACTGCTTACCTGGCAGCTGAACTGATGAAACCAGACCCAGCAAGGGGATACGGTTGGAAGAAAATGGCTGAATACATGAGAGCTGGGAGACTTGCTTGGGAGATCAGAAAACAGCAAATACAAATAGGGATGAAGATAGAGCAATAAAGTCACAAGATCCACGAGGCTGCTCCTAAGGTTATGTCGGCAGTAAACAAATGGCACAACAAAGCACAAACAGAGGAACCTTCCTTTGGGAATTGGGAGATCACAGGTGACCAAGACTAGAGCTGTAAGCTCGCATGCAAGAGACTGACTATAATACAGTGGGAGGAGTTAGCAAATGTCTGTCATCATTAGCAGATTCTATGCTCCTGGAAGGCAAAGCCCAGGCCTCCCAGTTTCTTCACATCTGCCTCAACTCAGGATGGTACTGTAACGTGGTAGGTACTCTTTTTCCCCGGAAGTATATGACCAGTGAAGGAGAGGGTGAGGCCAGGAGAAGACAGTGGAGAAGACCAGGGAACGGGGGCATGGAGAAGGAAGGAGAGAAAGGGAACACAAGAGAAATAAGGACAGATCCAACACTGTATGGACAGGATCCAGTTGTACTCTGAGTGAATGTCTTGAGCAGGTCTGTGGGTAGAGGCAAAGACAACGCAGAGCAGAGAGACCTATCTAAAGATAAGGCCCTTTGTGGTGACAGGTTTTGTTGCATAGTTATTCCTTTGAATCGAAATATCCCTTCCTGAAGGGACCAGGGAGACTTACAAGTCTCAGGAGGCTAATAAAATTTAGAGGCTCAGGAAACTCACAAAACTTACAAGATTCAGAAAGCCCATAAACTTCCAAGACTCGTGAGGCCTGCTCCCAAGCTCATGTAAGCAGTAAGCAAAGAGGAGACACTTGAGCAAAGCCGCCTGCACCTTAGATAGCTTCAGAGACGCCCATTTCGTGTGTCATTGCTCCAGCCGGGGTAGGCTTTTTGCTGATGCAGCTGCCTTGAAACACCCATGCTCCTGCACTGAGGTGCCCAAACTCCTGCCTTGAGTTCCCCATGCTCCTCTAAATAATCCCAAAACTCTCATTGATTCACCAAGCTAGGCTTTGGTGGAATCAGCTCTTTGGATTGACGGTGGAATCAGTGCCCTATCTATGGTGAATAAACATTCGTTCCTATCTCCCCCAGGAACCATCACACACAGCTTGTGTAATAAGGAAAGATGGTGTATATCATAATCCAATAAAAACTAAGTTTTGTGAGAGAGAAGTCCATGACAAGTCATACACTGTTGATTAGGAGTGATTTGAAATTTCATGATCCTATATTATTTTTAATTGGTTTAATATTACAATCAAGTGGGGTAGCTAATATTTGGGCCGGTGAGATGGCTGAGCAGGTTAAGGCACTTTCCCCCACACACACCTATGATGTGTAGCCAGAAGGTTTCTCCAGTACCGCCTGACTGCGCGGTCTGTCAGCTGCTTATAAAATAATCATTCAGAGGCTCAATATTAATTACCAATTGCATGGCCTATGGCAGGCTTCTTACTAGCTAGCTCTTAAGCTTAAATTAACCCATTTCTAGTCATCTGTGTATCGCCACGTGTTCACATCTTGCTTCTCCTGGCCGTTCTGGCATCTCCCCTCCTGCCTCT
Organism: Peromyscus aztecus; assembly: GCA_902168405.1. Classification (NCBI taxonomy): domain Eukaryota; kingdom Metazoa; phylum Chordata; class Mammalia; order Rodentia; family Cricetidae; genus Peromyscus; species Peromyscus aztecus. The sequence goes on from CABHPQ010139061.1 coordinate 18,133, forward strand.
CTTCTTCCTGTCTCTCTTCAATTTCCCGCCTAGCTATAACCTGACTTGCCATAGGCCAAACGGCTTTATTTATCAACCAATAATAGCAACACGTATTCACAGCGCACATAAAGACATCCCACAGCAATAACGACCTGAGTTCAATCTGCAGGGTCCACATAGTGCAAAGAGAGAACCAGCTCCTGCAGGATGTCCTCTGACCTTCACCGGCCTGCTACTGCGTGTGTGTGTGTGTGTGTGTGTGTGTGTGTGTGTGTGTGTGTGTACACAAATACAAATAAATCCAATAACAGAATAGGTAACTTTCACATCTAACTTTGTAGTTTTGGTAGGAGTCTAGTATTTTCAAACTGTTGTCTTCGTTCGCAATGACTTCTCCTTTGGCAGAACTTTGCATTTTAGCAATAAAACAGAGGTTTTCTACTGAGGTTGGGTAGAAATAGGGCAAAGAATGACAATAAATTTAATTTACACAAAGATAAATGACTGCTCTGCTGCTACCAAAATGGATAAAGATGGTTAAAATAAACAGGAAATCAGAATCTAAGATTGCAGAGTAAATTACATCTATATTTTATGTCCTTTGAGGAATGTAAACACCACTACACCACCCAAAAAGGGCAGGAAAAAAAATCATATTTTCCTCAAAAACAAACAAACAAAAAGCAAAAAAACAAACCCTAAGTCTTGAGGTCTTTTGCTAATGTCGACAAATTTCTTGTTTGCCCAAGTTGAACTGCGTGTAATGTTTATTTCATATATTCCTACCTTAAAGAAAAGGCCCTCCTGGTTCTTCCACGCTATTTTATATCTTATTTTGGCCTTTTCCCCAAACTCAAGAAAACAACTCTGAATTTTTACCTAATTAGAGTCTTAGTCAAAGGCAGACTAAGATCCTCAAAAACTAGGTCCAAAGTACCATCCACAGCAGATTCTGTCCCTGTTTTGTGGGATATTTGTCAGACCCAACTTCTGACATGATCATTTTATCAAGAAGACAGAGGCCAACTTGGGGGCCTGGTTGTCTCCTCCTGGGAGGGTCCCAGAGATCTAACCAGGTCATCATGCTGGGCAGCGAGCGCCTTCATCTTGCCGGTCCCTTCATGGTTGTTAGTTTTCTTTAACGCCCCCTCCACGTCCCCCACCCCGCCCCACCCCCAAGCTTTCCTCTGAAAACTTCTCTGACAGCTTGTGCTTTTAAAGCTCGGCTCTCCCTTTCCTTGATACTCGTCGCATTGTACCTAAACATTTCCCATGAAACCTCCTTCCTCTGCTCCCGCCCCTTTGGCACTAACTCGGAGCCCCTTCCCCAGATCCCCGCCATAAAAACCAGTTAAGACTTCAGACCGTTTTCTAGGAGTGAGAATGCCTTAGCAGGTACAGAATGACTCCGGATTCCTTTCACAGCCATGCTTCTCAGCATGCGGCACCGGAAGCAGCCCCGAGCCTAGAGCCCTCTTGTCCCCCTTCCGACCCACTGAGTGCAAATCCTGGGTGTAGGGCTCATCAGTGTTTTCAGAAGCCCTCCGGGTGTTTCTGATGTAAGTGAAAGCTTGAGAGTGTTGTCAACACAACTCTCTTTGGTTCTTGGACTCTCATGTTTGCTAGAATCAGGTGAGGAGAATTTAGACTCTCGGGTTCGTTTCAGCTATACTGTGGTGGGTCCCTAAGTTTCTAGTCATTTTCTTTTCACTCAAGGGGTTAAAACATTACACTACCTTCAAATAAGAACTACACGCACAGAGCATTTTTTTTCTCTGTCGTGGAGGGTTGGTTGGGGAGGTGTAAATGGTACTATTTTCCTGGTTTGTTTAAAAATATCTAGATATCTTTATAGCATAACTCTAAATTAATCATGGACAGATACATGGGGACTAAGTGTACATATTTATTTTTTATCATCAGTTCATTAAAACATATAAATGCAGAAATGAGAGTGGCATACGGCTTTATTCCAAGCATCGTGGACACCTAGATTAGCGGCAGCTGTATTTGTGGTTCAGAGATGCCTGGCTGGGTGCCTTCCCCCTTAACAAATTTAGCAGTCCTTCAGGTTAGGGCCCTGGACAAGCAGCCTCCTCACAGCCTCCGCCCCCAAGTCTCTGGAACCCAACTACAACCCTGCTAATGTCTTCAGACAAAGGCATCATTTTGCTCAGCTTTATTAATAGCAGCAAGTGTTAGAGACTCGGTGAACTGAACCCTGTGGGGAGAAAAGTCAGGGCGGGTGTGGATTTAAGCGGTACCATCACCTCATCAGGCCGTGTTTCTGTTTTCCTTTCATAAAAACCAAAATAGACAATGGAAAAAAACATAAATTACATTTTTCCCTAATGGAAATGAGACACTGATTTGGGGTTTAATTAGTGAAGTTTATCTTTAGATAAATTAATAGAAACAGTTATCTTTTGTGACTAGATTTTCTTCTATTTACTGCCTGCTGATTCAATTTAGGGCATATTGCTTCTTTCAACTTGAATAATCATATACCATGTCACTGCTCATAGAACCTCCTATTTTAAAAAAAAAATTAAGGCTTGACTGATTCAGGTTTCAGTACTTTTTATCTTGTTTGGAAGAATTACCTTGACTTTCTTCTAACAAAATTTGCCCCAAATCCATAGGTATATGATTACTCTAGTGCAACTATACAGTTCAGGGAGGATCAGGGAAAGACCTGCGGTCCTTATAAAAATCTTGAAGAGCAGCTTGTCTCCGTGCTCAGTAACAATCAACTATGGCAGATATATATGCACTATGCTATGCCGGCTATAGTCACTGAGCATAAAGGAAGGATGGAAGAGTCCCCCGGGTAGTCCTCGAGATATTCTAGAGAGTTCCGGAATGGATATCCACCACGAAACTGTCTGTTTGGAGAATTCCAGAACTTCAATTTTGCCCTGGTATTTATGTGCAAAACCAAGGTAAACGAAAGCTGAAGGAGATACTAGAAAGGCAGTCTGAGGACTGACCCCAGACACGTGCAAATTATAGTTGCTACGACGAAAATTTGGCTAGGCTGCTGGGGTGGTTAGACACACAACACACTTCTCAGAGGTGAGACTTGAACTCTACTCCCACGGGCTACTGACCTGCAGAGCCTAGAAGCAGCTCTGGAGAAAGTGGACACATTTTGCCTGATCTTCCATGTGACTGATAGCGATCAGCAGACACGGGAAGACTGACCAATGGTAGGAGAGGCAAGGCCTCTGTTTTAAAGCTCCTGCTGTGTGCCAGTTTAGAGCCTGTTACTGCTCATTTTTAAGTAAGCAGTAGTGAAGCAGCTTGAAGTGTTAGCATTTGAAAGTTACAGCCGCCTCTCTGAGAATCTGCGTCCTCTCCACTTCTTGCCTTCTATGTATCAAGGGGAGACCTGAAGTTAAGGGCGGAAGTCTTCATTATGCCTAGTTAGACCAACTGTGACAGGATGCATCACCGCAGCCCCCTTCTGAAGCACACACAGGGCCTGTCCTAATTGACTAGTGACTCTCAGACCTTAACTCTAACCTTACATAGAAGGACCTGTACCTATCCTGACTGTTTGCTGGGCCTTGATCTGGGAGGAAGCTAGATGGCATGCAGATAAACCATTTGCTGAAAGCACTACCAACTGTCTGCCAGGAGTGCTAACCCTTGCAGATCAGAACTTGCTGCATAAGATTAGAACACTCTATCAGGGACTCCTGTACAGGATGATGATGGAGTCTCACTGCAGGAATAAACAATTATAGTAGGAAATATGTTATCTATAAAAAGATGAGCAAGATTATCCAGAGAAGGAAAGAAAATACTGCTCTATTTCTCAACAGGCTAATGGAGGTTTTCAGGAAGTTCACCAACATGGCTTCCTGATCTCCGTCATGACCACCATTGCCTTAGCCAGTCAGACCCTGACATCCATGGAAACGCAGACAGACCTTAGATCCTATAGACTCAGCTACCGGCCACTGCCTTGTTAGTGTTCAACAACCAAGATCTGAAAGACTCAGAGCAGCAGGACAAGGGAGACAGACCATAGGCACCACTGGATGGGCTCAGCTACGGGGACTCCTAGACGGATCTCGGGTATCAAAAAATAGAAATGAGAACTAATTCAAATGCAAAGCCCTGGGCCATTGGGCACACTGATGCGCCAAATACCACCCACAGCCATAGCCGATGAGTAAGAACCCAAAGGCATGGCACTGGAAGGTGGATTTTCCCTCTTCCCAGAAAAGGAAAGGCCCCGACATTACCACCTTACAGAACTGAAAATATGCACTAAAGACATAAAAGCAAAAGATTGCCTTATGAATTCCAAAGAAGTAATTTTGTTTCTTCTAAAAATACACACAGATAAAAATTTTTCTATTTTGTTTTACTAAGTATACATTGATTTAATATGACTGTGTCATATGAATTCATAAGAATTGTTTACATGTAATTGTATGTCACTCTGTGTCTAAGAAAGCATGGGACAAATGCATACTGCCTTATAAACTCAGGTATTCATAACTTCTTAAAATCTATTAAGATGGTATTACTGGTGCTATTAAATATGTTTTATAAATCTTTTAAATTCTTCTTGTTAGAAATAACATTCATGGAGTCATAAAAGTTTCATCAAGCTATAAAATTTAACATTGTCTAGATTGGCGTTATAAGAATATGCTTCCAAAACAGATTTTAGAAAAAAATTAAAAATTTATTTTAATTATTATAGTCAAAGTAATAAAAATAAATGACACAAAACACTTCATTAATCAAAACACTACTAAATAATGTACATTAAAAATTCCTTTATTAGATGAATTTCTGTGGATTTTTTTCTATATTTTTAACATAAAATGATACATGTAAGATTTTCAATTATGTAATTTAATTATGTGAGGCAGGCATTATGGACACCTGAGTGTGAAATGTAAGATTTTTATGAACTTTCTGATATATGTAAAATGGTGCATGTGTGTGGAGGGGTGTCTTAAAAATTCATGTTAAATTTTCTTTTCACAATGAAATTACAGGGGATACAATCCCAACAAGCAATAGCATTCAGAATTCTGGTCCACACATCTGTACATAAGGGGAAGAAGTGGCTATGGTATTGTCTTAACAAAGATAAATAAGTAACGTCACATCTGTAGGATAATTTTTAAATTACAATTGTGTCATGAAGAATGAGTCCTTGCCTGTCTGCCTATGTTCTCAGAAAAAAATCAAACCAAGGTAGTTTTTCAAGGTTCTTGTCTAATTTTAAACTAAAGAAAAAGATCCCTTTAAAGCAAGTTGTTAATGCCTGCTCAACCTATGTGGAGCCTTCTCAGCACAGGTTAGCTACTGTGTTTCTAAGACATCGATTTTTTATTTATGTGGTGTCACAAATTTGGTGCTGTCAAGCTGCCTTCTCCATGTTTATGGTTACACCCAGAGACGAGGGCCGCCTTCAGCCTTCATGAGTGAAGCTGTTTTTTGTAGAGCCGGGTCAACTCAGAGACTCAGAACTGTTCAAATTCTTCAAGAAGTGACTATTGGGTGCTCGACCCTAAATGGGATATCTCTATCAACCCACACCAGGCTCAGGAGCATCACGGAGAAAGAGGCGGAAGAACTGTGAGAGCTGGAGGATGGCGAGTGTGGAGGAGAGCTGTCTTCTGAACATGACGCAGCTGTTGTGCTCGAGAACCCTCAGCATCTGTAGTCACCTGAACAAAAACCTGAATGAGATCAGAACAGTCAATGATTCCAACATAGGAGGGGGGGGGGATTTCACAAGGCTCTGCCCCTATCTGACCAGCTGTTGTCTAGGATGGCTGCTGGAGGTGGGGGGGTGGGGGTGGGGAGGGGGTCATTCTTCTTTAGAGATGTGGCTGTTGGTAGGTTGCTCATGTGCACACAGTGGGAGGCAGCAGAATCCCAGACATCCTAAATTAACTTTTAAGTTTGACTTTTGGAGTTTTGGATTCCCTGGGTTCTGAGAGGCAGAAGGGAGAGAGAACCAAGAAGTTCATGACAGTGCTCCAGAGGGGTGCATTTTGGGAAATCCAAAGAAATAGGGGGTATTAAAAATGGATATGATCAGGGCTGGAGAGATGGCTTAGCTGTTAAGAACACTGGCTGCTCTTCCAGAGGACCTGGGTTCAATTCTCAGCACTCACATGGCAGTTCACAACTGTCTGTAACTCTAGCTCTAGGGGCCCCAACACCCATGGCAAAACACCAATGCACATAAAATAAAAATAAATTTTAAAAAATGGATATGATCAAAATACATTGTATAAGGGCTAGAAATATGGGTCCATGATCAAGAACATTTGCTGATCTTCCAAAGGACTGGAATTTGGTTCCCAGCATCCAAACTCAGTGGCTCACAGCCACATGTAATTACAGATCCAGGAGGTCTAATGCCCTCCATGGGTACCCACACATGCACACACATACGTACACACACATGACTGTACACATTAATAAAAACAAAAAAGATACATTATATGTCTATGAATTTGTCAAAGCCACTTCCAAATAATCATTCAGAGGCTTATATTAATTATAAATGCTTGGCCAATGGCTCAGGCTTATTACTAACTAGCTCTTGCATTTAAATTAACACATTTCTATTAATCTATGCATCTCCATGTGATCTGTGGCTTACTGGTCTTCTGGCACCTTGCTCCTTGGGCAGCTGGTTTGCCTCTGCCCCGACTCCACCCTTCTTTATCTCAGTCCTCAGTTTGATTGTACCGTCTAACCTTATCCTGTCTCACCATTGGCCAAACAGCCTTATTATCAACCAGTGAGAGCAACACACATTCACAGTGTATAGAGGGACCATCCTATAGCACAGAAATGTTTTCTGGTAAATTAATAGTTTTTCTTTTTTTTTTTCTGTATGTATAGTTGTTAGATATTTAAGATACAATGTCTATGTTTTATGTGTTTCTGAAATATCTTAGGTTCTCATTGGAATATAACTATTTTATTTTTTAAATGTTTTCCAAAGTTTTAAAAGAAAAAGACAGAAACCATCAAGTAAGAAAAGAAGGCATCAAAAGTTCCAGATACAGAATATATATTCGATAAGGTTTTAATAAAGGAAATGTCTTCTGATGAAGAATGATTTAGATGGAAGCTTTGTCCTAAAAGATGGTGTTAAAATGGAAGTAGGAAGAATTTAGGGGTCTAGAGAGATGACACAGCAGTTCAGAGCAGTGGCTGCTCTTCTAGAAGACCCTGGTTGGATTCGCAGCACCCACATGATGGCTCACAACTGTCTGTTACTCCAGTCCCAGGGATCTCGTGCCCTCTTCTGGTCTCTGTAGTTACCAAGCATGCAAGGTGTGCAAAGATAGATCTGCAAACATTCATACACATGAAACAAGCAGGGTCTCTATGTAGCTCTGGCTGGCCTGAGACTCACTATGTAAATGAGACTGGCTTTG
>CABHPQ010139062.1:5160-23075 GCA_902168405.1 Peromyscus aztecus
AGAGAGAGAGAGAGAGAGAGAGAGAGAGAGAGAGAGAGAGAGAGAAACACCCAGATGTTGCTCAAATTCTAAAATGGTCTTATAATAAAAAAAACCCAGAGCCAGATATTGAGATAAATGCTGAGAGATCAGAGAGAAAAAGGAACAAGCTACTGCCACATCTCACCTCATCAACTCCATGAATCCTCTGAATGAATGTCTCTGAGTCCTCAGCGAAAAGGACTTGTCAGATGAAAAAACTGTTGTTCCTATCTCCTCACGCCTTATATACCTTTCTCCCAGCCATATCACTTCCTTCCCAACACTGGGATTAAAGGTCTGTGACTCTCAAATACTGGGATTAAAGGTGTGTGCCATCACTGCCTGGCTTCTATGTTTAATCTAGTGGCTTGTTCTGTTCTCTGATCTTCAGGCAAATTTTACTAGGGTACACAATATGTCACCACACATACACACACAGTCAATAAATAAAGTACTAAAGATTTGAAAGTCATGAGCTGAAGAGAGTCTGAAATATTTCATTAGGTGGTAAGACTAGTTGAGGATAATGAAGGAAAAATTAGACTGTAGGACACAATCATCAAACTTTACCAAGATAGTGGACTTCAGGCATGTTTGTCTTCTAAAATGTCCAAGGAATATAATAATGATCACTTGAAAACAGTTCTCACAACAAGTGTAGGATGCTGGGACATCTGAACCATAACTTCAACAGCAGCTACAAAGCAGGATGTGTTGTCTACAGTAATCCTGAGGGATTGACTAAGTTTGGGAAGGTCTCCCTCACAGATCATGAGGTGACATGTAGCAACAGAGAGTGGGAACCACAGATGAAGACAGAGAAGCAAAGGAATCTGCAGGATGCATTCAGTAATATTTGATTCTTAAAATTACATTTACTTATTTAATGTGTGCATTTGGGTGGTTTCTTTATCATCACTAATTTATAAAAGGGAATTGGAGGTTCCTTTTTGGAGTTCTTAGTGTTGCTAACAAAAGGTATTAAAAATACATCAAATAGAAGCTGAAGGATGTGTTGTGTTGAGTTGAAAAGTAAAGTCATGCTGTAAATCTCAGAGGCTTTTCACAGAGGGGAATGGACATGTCATGGATAAGAACCATGAATTCCAATTAAGCCAGCATGGAATTCAGCCACACAATGGAAGACAGCCGCCTAGTGGAGGTTGAGAGGGTGGGAAGAGATTAAAGAATGCCAATCTTAGGGCAAGATTGCTTAGAGCAGAGGTAGAGAGAAAAGTGATCCAGAAGAGCTTGGCTATGCTCTTGTAAAAGTCTGTGCTAGGTAGGAAATCTGGAAAAGTAGACGATTTCATCACAGGGATAATTTCTCTAAAGTCTCTAGCATGGCTTAAAGTGAGCCCAACATCCTAAGCTGGCCCATCCTTCTTGAGTCAGAATACCTCAGCAAGGTGATGGACCTAGAGATTCTACTTGCTACCCTTGACCAGGTATACCCTAAATGGATGTCACTCTTACTCAAATATCCTCTCCTCTGAAGTAGAAATCCAAAATCATTGAGGAAAAAGAACAGGGATCAGAGATCTCAGCCATTTCTGGCACTTCTGATATCTGGAGAGGGTGATGGTGCTCAGAGGTCCACAGACACTGGTGGTTTTAGCCAAGAAAGAAACTGGTTATTTTCATTTTCCGTCTCATTAGTCTAAACTGTATAGGCAATATGTGTCCCCCTGTTCTTATCTTCTCCATATGAAAAGGTGTGAATTGGTTCTCATTTGAGGTGTGAATTACCACACTTTCTTGCAGTGTCTGTGCAGGAGAAGCACCATGGTGACACTGGTCTAGACCACGATACTTGCAAAGGGGAGTCATGGGCAAACCATGAAAGACCATGCCTACTCTCAAGTTAACCCCCCAACTTCAGTATGTTCTTGGGGAGAAGGCTCCTATTGTTCCTTATAACTGATGTGGGACTTTGGGTATGAGAGAATGGGAACCCCTCAGAGAGAACTGTCTAATAAATCACAGAAGGACACTGAAGTTCCATTTGTATTACAGGTAGAGGGAGGGAAAAGATCCTTGACTGGAGCCTGGGAGGAGATGTAAGAATGAAGTAAAAGCAGGAGTTATTAGAGTGGAATGTCCTAGGCAAGAAACTAGGAGAAGCAAATGTCAGAGTTTTTCAGCATCCTCATCAAAGCCTTTGTATTTGTGATGGGATCACAAGACCATCCATTACACTGCTCAGTCAATTTCCTTTGAACTCAGTGGCTGGACTCAATATCTGAGAATTGCTTGATTTCTTCATGTTGTAGAAAGATTAGATTTAGATATTGGAGGTTTGAATGAGATTGGCCCCTGTAGACTCATATGTTTGAATTTCCCAGTCAGTGGAACACTTTGAGAAGGTAGAAGAGGTGTAGCCTCATTGGAAGAGGTGTGTCACTCTGTTGGGATTTGAGGATTCACAAAACTCACAACATTTGGAATGCAAAGCTCTACATGGGAAGTCTCCATCAAATTCCTCCTCTTGGAACTCAGGGAACACTATAGAATAGGAGGCAGAAAGAGTGTAAGAGTCAGATGGGATGGAGGAAACCAGGAGATCAAGGCACACTGAATTAACTGAGCAAGGTGCATATAAGCTCACAGAGACTGAAGCAGCAAGCACAGGGCCTGCAGGAGTCTGCACCATGTCCTCTGCATATACATTACTGCCTTTAGCTTAGTATTTCTGTGGGACTCCTGAGTGTGGGAATGAGTGGGGCTCTGATTCCTGTGCCTGCTCTTGGGGATCTTTTCTTTCTTTGGGGATGCCTTGTCCAGTCACAATATGATGATTTTTTGTTTTCTCCTAGTATATTATGTTTTGTCACATTTGGTTGTTATCTCTAAGAATACCATTGTTTTCTTATGAGAGACAGAAAGAGTGCATGCTGAGGAAGGAACTGGGTTAAATAGAAAGAGGGAAAACTGTCATCAGAATATATTGTATGAGAACAGAGTCCACTTTCAATAAAAGGGAAAAAATGAAAAAAATTTTATTTTGTATGTATGAATGTTTGTAAGAAAACTGTATGTGCACTACACATACCTGGTACCCTGAGTGGTCAGAAGAGAAGAGAGCATTGGATCCCCTGAAACCTGAACCACAGATGTCTGTTAGCCGTATGTAGGTGCTGTGAACCGACCCTAGGTTCTCTGTAAAACAAACAAGCACTCTTAACTGCTCAGTCACCTCTCCTAGGATGGTATTAATAACCACTGAGTAAAATTTAGACAGAAATGGAAAATAAAGCCTAATAAACTCTGATACTTTTAACCACATACCGAATGGACAAATATTTTGTTCTTTTAAGGCAGTACTTGTAAAACTTACCAAGGAAAGACCAATACTTGGAGAGAATCCCATTTTAATTCAATGTATTGAACTTTGGCCTTACAAAGATAGGATCACAGATGACATATCAACATCTCACCTTTCAATTCCATTTATATTTTACTCAGACCTTCATAACTTGGTCAGATCTGCTCACTTTCTTCTGATGCTGGGAAATCATCCAGCCATATTAATCTTAATACACATTTTTTTGTGCTACAAATATTTTCATTCTCACACCTTTTCAACAATATCTTTTCCTGTCTCCTGTTTCCTTTTTTCCTTTCACCTTCTGATGAAACAGAGCAAAATAGTAAATTAAATTTGAAAGAAAGTTGGCTCCAAACTACATGGGTAGCATACTAGCAATAAATTAGTATTTCCAGTATACATAGTGTTCAGTTATGAAGCTCTGTATATTCCTCTGCAGACACCATATACAACAGGTCACTCAACAATATTGTCTGCATTGTACAGTCCAGGAAATGTTCTCACATACAAATGCTTGTGGTCTCCAATGATAATAAATAGTAGAAGGGTCAAAGCAAAATATCAAGCAATTGAAGGTGACAACATCCAACAGAAAAACAAGGAAAAGCCCTGATAAAATGTCATCTTGAGGCAATGGCTGAGGAGTTTTAGACATATGGCCCCTCTATCCTGTAGGTGGATGAGCAGCCCATTAACTGTTTCTATTGTAGATATCATTATATCTAGAGATAGAAAATAGACCCCTCTTCTTGAAACAGTTTTCCCCTCAGTTGTTATGAGGACAGGATGTCTTTCCCCTTGGCCTGTTTTGCTGTTCACATTGGTGCTTGTCACAGAGTCAGAGCCCATCCTGACTCAGGGAAGGGATGTTAGAGGACTTTTGAAACCAAGTGTCTGTGCCTCAACTGAGTAAACCAAACCCCATCTCCAGAGGCTGCTTCTCAGTGAGCTCACTGAGCTCCTGGCAGAGCACACACAAAAGACTTTAGATCCTCTGTAATATTGCAGACTGAAAATGATGACTCTTTGTAGATGACCAGTGATTATAGAAGGAACCAGCTGTATGTGCTGGACACATGTATTCTGGACAGAAGTTTCATGTTCTAGGATGACAGGCTGGACCATATGCATCTGAAAATCTCCTAATTTTCCTCATGCATCATCAAAAGTAAATTTACACACACACACACACACACACACACACACACACACACACACAAATACACATGTATACACACACGTGCACACACACACACACCTATATATAATCACTGTGTAGCCAACAGATGAGTCGATACCATACAGTGAATATTACCTTCAGATTGGGACTTTGGTATGGAGATGTACTCTTCCTTGTCTGTCCATGGTTGCTCCTGCTGAGAGAATCCTACAGCAGTGTATAGCATGTTGGAGGTGAGATAGATTTATCCTATTATTCTTCTATATTCTGTGAAGTGTTCCACAGTTATCCTAACTGGAAGATGAGTATTTTATGGCTCATACTCTATTCCTAAACAAATATCCACCATTAATTAAAACCAAAATATTAAAAATTATAAACTGTACCCATATCAAGCAACAGAGTATACCATCAAGAGAAAGGCAAAAGAAACAGGAAAAAAACAAATGAGTCTATTAGGAAACTAGTAGCTTTGTTTTGAATTTCAATGATGATAAGGAAAATCTCATGCAGTGAATCCCAGAAATGAAGCTTCTGCTACTTTATGGATATTTGTACATCCAAAAAATTTCTTTAGAGAGAGACAAAGAATGAAGACCTGGATATGTGTGTACCAATCTATCATTGCACAATATTTTCCCTATCCAACATGCCAGCATTTAATATGATCCTGTGTGCAAAAAAGGAACAGAGCATATTAATACTGCTTGGGTGCCTTATGTGGGTCTAGACTCTAGGAGAAGCACACATCTCCATTTTCAACTGTAAAGTTCATGTTTGCCAATTAAAACTTATATGCCAATACATATGGGTTATTAGCCTCATCTATGTGAGATAACATTTCCATAAACTGTTCAAACAACAAATATAAAGATGTTTAGACATTTGACTGGTAAGGGAAAATAAATAAGAATAAGAATATAGAGGCTGGTGAGATGGCTTAGAGGTTAAGAGCACTGACTGCTCTTTCAGAGGTCCTGAGTTCAATTCCCAGCAACCACATAGTGGCTCACAATTATCTATAATGAGATCTGGTGCTCTCTTCTTGCATGCAGCCATACATGCACGTGGAACACTTTCCGCAAAATAAAGAAATTTTTTAAGCCAGCTCTCATTGGACCAAGAGGTGAGTGACTATTCTCACACTCAGAGAGTTCTGCCCCTAGGCTCTGGGACACTGCCAGTCCCCGGCAAACCCCACCCAACACTGCCTCAGTTGCTGGCCAGCAGGGAAAACTCCTGCAGGAAGGCCCCCACACAAAACCCCCTATTGGATCCTGCAATCTACAATTTCCACACCCTGCCCCAATACCCATCTGCCTGTGACCCCAGTAACTCCCTGAGGCATGGAAACCAAACCGCTAGCTCTCATTGGACCACAAGTAACTTCCTGAGGCATGGAAAACAAACTGCCAGCTCTCATTGGACCGAGTAACTTCCTATGGAAAACAAACTGCCAGCTCTCATTGGACCGAGTAACTTCCTGAGATAGGGAATCTACCAGTCCTCATTAGACCAACCAAGAGTGGCTTTCTAAGACATAGAATCTGCCCCCTGTCATTGGACCAAGAAAGGCTTCCTGAGACACAGAATCTGTTAACTCTGGACCAAGAGCCCCTATACAACCAAAAGCAGCTCCATGAGTCACAGAATTAACTAGCTTGGGTTGGGCCAAGAGCAGCTTCTTGAGATACAGAATCTACCAGCTCCAATTAGACCAAGAGCCAAGATTGGACCCAGAGGGGGCCCCTGAAAAACGGACACAGCAAGCACAGACTGGACCAATAGCAGCTCATCCAGACACAGGCAATTCTTGCACCTAGTAGAAGAGAAGGTAGGCAGAAGTCAAGGCAAATATACACATAACAACATAAAGCAATATGTCATCACCAGAACCTAGCCCTCCTGCAACAGCAAGACCTGAACATCAAAATGTAGAAGAAGCAGAAGAAAGTGACCATAAAAACAGCTTCATTAAGATGCTAGAGGCCTTTCAAGAAAAAATGATAAATTCAATTAAAGAAATTGAGGAAAAGGCAAACAAGAAATTGGAAGAAATCAATAAAGATATTGAGGGAAAAGGCAAATAAAAAATTGGAAGGATCAATAAAGAAATTGAGGAACAGATAAATAAAAATTTGGAAGATATCAATAATTCCCTTAGAGAAAGACAAGGAAACCATGACAAAGCAATTAAACATGTGAGGGAAACAGTTCAAGACCAGAAAACTGAAAGAGTAACAATAAAGAAGACTCAAACAGAGGGAATGCTGAAAATAGAAAATCTGAGTAAATGAACAGGAAACACAGATGCAAACATAACCAACACAATACAAGAAATGGAAGAGAGAATCTCCAGTGTAGAGGACACAATAGAGGAAATATTTTGTTAGACAAAGAAAATAGCAAAGCCAAAAAAGTCGTAACACAAAATGTCCAGGAAATCTGGGACACCATGAAAAGGCTAAACCGAAGAATAATAGGGATAGAGGAAGGAGAAGAATACTCCTTCTCAAAGGCACAGAAAATATATTCAACAAGATCATAGAACAAAACTTTCCCAAATTAAAGAAGTAAATACCTATGAAGATGCAAGAAGCCTATAGGATACCAAAAAGACTAGACCCTCCCTCAAAAAAAGTGCCCTTGTCACATAATGATTAAACTAAACCTACAGAATAAAGAAAGAATATTAAGAGCAGCAAAGGAAAAAGGCCAAGTGACTTATAAAGGCAGAACCATCAGAATAACACCTGGTTTCTCAATGGAGACTTTGAAAGCCAAAAGGACCTGGACAGATGTAATGCAGACACTAAGAGACCATGGATGCCAGGCTAGACTTATATAACCAGCAAAACTTTCATCACCATAGACAAAGTGAACAAGACTTTCCAAGACAAAACATATTTAAACAATACCTATCCACAAACCCAGCCCTACAGAAAGCACTAGAAGGAAAATTCCAAAATAAGGAAGTCAGATACACCCACAAAACACAGGCAATAGATAAAGCCACAGAAGTAAACCCCAAAGAAAAGAAGTATACACACACTACCACCAAAAGATACCAGGAATTAACAATCACTGGCCACTAATATCACTTAATATCAATGGACTTAATTCACCTATAAAAAAAACACAGGCTCACAGAATGGATACAAAAGCAGGACCAATCTTTCTACTGCATACAAGAAATACAACTCAATTTCAAAGATAGACACAACCTCAGATTAAAAGGCTGGGAAAAGTCTTTCCAATCAAATGGTCTTAAGAAATAAGCTGGTGTAGCCATCCTAATATCCAGCAAAATAGACTTCAAACTAAAATCAATCAAAAGAGATCAAGAAGGGCATTACATACTCATCACAGGAAAGATCCACCAAGAGGAAGTTTCAATTCTGAACATTTATGCCCCAAACACAAGAGCACCTACATTTGTAAAAGAAACATTACTAAAGCTTAAATCACACACAAAACCCCACACATTAATAGTGGGAGACTTCAAAACCCCACTCTCACCACTGGACAGATCTGCAAAATCAAAAGTTAACAGAGAAATAAGGGACATAACTGATGTCATGACTCAAATGAACTTAATTGATATCTACAGAACATTCCACCCTAACAAAAAAGAATATACCTTCTTCTCAGCACCCCATGGAAACTTCTCTAAAATCGACCACATACTTGGCCACAAAGCAAATCTCAACAGATACAAAAAATTTGGAATAACCTGGTGTGTTCTATCAGACCATCATGGTATAAAGTTAGATTTCAACAACCACAAAAATTACAGAAAGCCTACAATCTCATAGAAACTTAATAGTGCTCAACTGAACCACCAATGGCTCAAGGAAGAAATAAAGAAATTAAAGACTTCCTAGAGATCAATGAAAATGAATATACCACATACCCAAACTTATGGGACGCTATGAAGCAGTGCTAAGAGGAAAATTCATAGTACTAAATGCCCACATAAAGAAGTTGGAGAAATCTCACACTAGTGACTTAACTGCACACCTGAAAGCTCTAGAACAGGAGGAAGCAAACTCACCAAGGAAGAATAGATGCCAGGAAATCATCAAAGTGAGAGCTGAAAACAATAAAATAGAAACAAAGAGAACAATACAAAAAATCAATGAAACAAAGAGTTGGTTCTTTGAGAAAATCAACAAGATAGACAAGCCCTTACCAGACTAACCAAAAGGCAGAGAAAGACCATCCACATTAACAAAATTAAAAATGAAAAGGGAAACATAACAAATGATGAACAGGAAATCCAGAGAATCATCAGGTCATCCTTCAAAAACCTCTATTCCACAAAACTGGAAAATCTAAAAGAAATGGACGATTTTCTAGATAGGTACGATATACCAAAGTTAAATCAACACCAGATAAACTATTTCAATAGACCAATAAACACCAAGGAAATACAAACAGGCATTAAATGTCTCGCAACCAAGAAAAGCTTAGGATCTGTTGGTTTCAATGCAGAATTCTACCAAGATCTTCAAAGAAGAGTTAATACCAATACTCTTCAAATTGCTCCACACAATAGAAACAAAAGGAACATTACCAAAATCTTTTTATGAGGCTACATTTACTCTGCTACCCAAGCCAAACAAAGAAAGAAATTTACAGACCAATCTCCCTCATGAACATTGATGCAAAAATACTCAATAAAATATTGGCAAACATACTCCAAGAACATATCAAAACAATTGTCCACCATGATCAAGTAGGCTTCATCCCAGAGATGCAAGGTTGGTTCAACACACGAAAGTCAGACAACATAATACACCATATAAACAAACTGAAAGAAAAAAACCACATGATCATTTCATTAGATGCTGAAAAGGCCTTTGACAAGATTCAACACCTCATCATGATAAAGGTCTTGGAGAGATCAGGAATATAGGAAACATACCTAAACATAATAAAGGCAATTTACAGCAAGCCAACAGCCAACATCAAATTAAATGGAAAGAAACTAAAAGCAATTCCACTAAAAATCAGGAACAAGACAAGGCTATCCACTCTCCCCACATTTATTCAATATCATACTTAATGTTCTACCTAAAGCAATATGACAAAGAAAGGAGACCAAAGGGATAGAAATTGGAAAGGAAGAAGTCAAACTTTCACTATTTGCAGATGACATGATAGTATACATAAGTGACTCCAAAAATTCGAACAAGGATCTCTTATAGCTGATAAACACATTCAGTAATGTGGCAGGATACAAGATTAACTCAAAAATTCAGTAGCCCTCCTATATACAAATGACAAACAGGCTGAGAAAGAAATCAGAGATACATCACCCTTTACAATAGCCATAAATAATATAAAATACCTTGGGGAAACTTTACCTAAGCAAGTGAAGGACCTGTATGACAAGAACTTTAAGTTCCTGAAGAAAGAAATTGAAGAATATCACTGAAAATGGAAATATGTCCCATGCGCAAAGGATAGGAAGGATTAAATAGGAAAATTGGCAATCTTACTAAAAGCAATCTACAGATTCAATGCAATCTCCATCAAAATTCCAAAACAATTCTTCACAAACCAGGAAAGAACAATACTCAACTTCATATGGAAAAACAAAAAACCCAGGACAGCTAAAAGAATCCTGTACAATAAAGCAACCTGTGAAGGCATCACAATCCCTGACTTCAATCTCTACTATAGAGCTACAGTAATAAAAACAATTTGGCTTGGATCTCACACTGCAGCCTGACATGCCATTGGTTACATTGCAATCCTCCTGCCTCAATCTCCCCAGAGGTGGGATAAGTTCAGTGAATCAACATGTCTGGTTTATGAGGAAGGATTGTCAAACAACTTTTACTTAATAGAGTGTGTATGGCTGTTAGTAAAGCTGTCTTCTATGTCTGTCATGTTGACTGTCTTCAGCAGTTGAAGAGCACAGAACAAGGATCCTTAGGATCCCTAAACATCAACAGGAAAGGAGAAATAGTGGGGAAGCCTGCTATCACAGCTTCATTTACATGCCTCAACCAGATACGAGAGTCCATTAAATAAGTGTGTAAGGTTACACAAATAAAATTTAGGAGGTACAAGCCAACAAATGTGACCACCAGCATGAGGATGGTGTGGGCTGCTCTGGTCTCAGCATGACCTCGGTGGTTCTGATTGGCAGTGAGGATGTGCTGTGTTCGCTGGTGATGTCTATGGAGGAGAAGCACAATGGAGACACTGGTCCAGATCATGATACTGATGAATGTGGCATCATGGGAAAAACGCAAGATGACAATGCCTGCACTGAATCCAGATGTGGAACAGACCCACTTGCTTATATTGTTAGTGTCATTGCCTGTGCTCCGTGGACCAGTGATTTTCATTGGAATGTAGACATTATATAAGGCACTGAACAACCAACAACTGTAACAAGAATAACTCAGGGCATTAGGGGCTCTTCCTCGAGGCATCAGCCTACCCCAATGACCAGGAATAAGAGTGAGAAACTGATGGATGCTCAAGACACAGGTGGAGCACATGTTTGTGTTTCGAGCAACCACGCGAACGAAGTACCCAATTTTGCATTGCAGGTTAGTTTGAGGATTCCTTGGAACAAAAACCATCACGTTGTCTGGAAATGCAGTGACAAGGAGAATGAAGACATTGGCCACAGCCAAGTTGGTGACAATGACCTGTCTGGGCCTCAGTCGAGAGCCAGTAAAGATTGGAGAGAAATTATGGACAAACAGAAGAATGTTGGCCAGTGTCCCACACCCAATCTCGAAAAGCAGGAGCATCTGGAGAGCCAATTCCTCAGTGGTTTTTAGAGTTTTATTTTGAGAGGACATGGAGACAACTTCTGTGCAGACTGGAGTGATGACCAGGAGGAACACTGCTGTTTGCAAAACACTTCTCAATGTCTGAGCTTTAGAATGATTTATGTCTTACTTCTTCTATGAAGGGAGACTTAATTGTATCAAGTAGAGGAGCTTGTCTTGGAGAACACTGCATAGACAACTCAGACTATTATTTTGTACTTCATGAACTTTCCCTCACCTCATGATGGAAGTGTATTAGTGATACAGATGTATCATTCTTGGTCCACATGACACCTATTATAACACAGTAAGGCATATAAACATATGAACAGTAAACAGGGGAACACATTTTTTTTCAAATGCAACATCTTCCCTCAATGATAAAATGTGTTAAGAAATACAAATTGGAGGTTGGAGAGATGGCTCTCCACAAGACTCTTGTTCTAATCCAGCACTCACATGGTTGTTAACATCCATCTGTAACATCAGTTCCCCAAGTTGAATGCCCTCTCATGGCTTTTGTGGCAGTGCACAAATGTGGTGCCAGACATACAGGCAGTTATAACACTGGATGTATAAAGTAAAGTTACTATATCTTTAAAATGACAAGAATTCAAACTTATAATTCACAAAATCATGTAAGTGAAGTAAGTGGGCAAAAAAAGAACCCATCAGCCTTTGTGAAAATTTCACACAGATCATCAAAGTGATAGAATGCAAAATATTTCAAAAAAGTAACCAGTCTTCTGATCACAAATATGAACCTCAATTTATACATGTACATCCTTATGTACATAAGCAACCACAGAAGTTCTATGAGGGAACTCCTTCAGCAGATAAACACCTTATATGAAGTAACTGGATACAAACTAACTCAAAAAAATCAGTAGCCCTCCTATATACAAATGATGATTGGGTTGAGAAAGAAATCAAGAAAACCACATCCTTCACAAGAGACACAAATAATATAACATATCTTGGTGTAACTCTAACCAAGCAAGTGAAAGACCTATATGACAAGAACATCAAGTGTTTGAAGAAAAATATTGAAGAAGATATCAGAAGATCGAAATATTTAACATGCTCATAGATTGGTAGAATTAACATAGTAAAAATGGCCATCCTACCAAAAGCAATCTACAGATTCAGTGCAATCTCCATTAAAATTCAAACACAGTCCTTTATAGACCTCAAAAGAATAATACTCAACTACGTATGGAAAACCAAAAAAGCCCAGATAGCTAAAATAATCATGTACAAAAGAACTTCCAGAGGTATCACCATCCCAGATTTCAAGCTGTACTAATGAAAAATAGTAATAAAACCCAAATATTATTGGCATAAAAACAGAAAGGTTGATAAATGGAATCGAAGACCCATATATAAATCAATACACCTATGGACACCTGATTTTTGACAAAGAAGCAAAAATTATACAATGGAATATAGGAAGTAACTTTAACAAATGGTGCTGATCTAACTGAATGCCTGCATGTAGAAGATTACACATAGATCCATATCTATCACCATGTACAAAATTCAAGTCCAAGTGGATCAAAGAACTCAACATAAATCCTGAACCTGATAGAAGAGAAAGTGGGGGACAGCCTTGAATTTTTTGGCACAGGAGACCATTTCCTGAATATAACACCAATAGTACAGACACTAAGATCAATAACTCATTAATGGGACCCCATGAAAGTGAAAAGCTTCTGTAAGGGAAAGGACACTGTCAATAGAACAAAATAGAAGCCTTCAGAATGGGAAAGATCTTCATGAACCCCACATCTCACAGAGGGTTGATATCCAAAATATAAAAAGAACTCAATTTACACATACATATGAAAAAATCCCCAGGTACCAAAGTGTTTCATTTATTCAAAATTTTGTGTATCTTCCCGATTTTAATGAGGAAGCAGAAACTGGAGAGAAACTGAGCCATCACCAGCTTCCCTCAACCACACTCACAATGTGGTGATACACCATCACAGTTAAACCATTTGCACAGACAAATTCTTTGGAAACTCCTGTCTTTGAATCATGTCTTTGAAAGCTTTTATTTAATCTGCAGCTTACTTCATATATTGTTTTCTAGAGCAACGGTCAGTCTCCTTCCATCAGTTAAAATTAACCATCCCATACACGGATGTCAAGTTCAATGACATTTTCAACTAAATGTTGAGTTGTGAAAAAGACATTTCCTTGGGATGAGGAAATCATTGACATAATTAGGTAAAGAAGAGACAAAAAGCAACTATCCTAACCATTAATGTTGACTTCATTAGGGTTACAATAGGGAGAAGAGAATATTAAGCAAAATCTACAGTTACAGGAATCCCATCTGTCCAGCTGCAGCAAGGATAGAAATGCTCACAGAGATGAAGACCACCTCCTAATCACTTACTGAAGAAACAAAGCTCTTATTTATTCTCCATTTTAAGATCTTCTCTTCCCTTAACAGGTACAAGGAAAGGCTTACCTCTCCAATATTTTCCATGGAACATAGTGCAGGGACCTGAATGAACACAGATTACCAGGGCTCATAAAAGGACTGTTTATCTAGACTAACATCCCTCAGAGAGTGCATTACTTTGTCATGTGTGATGTCAGTGACAGTGTTTGCATGGAGACTTTGGGATACCTCTAATGAAGGAAAAAAACATTGGTCCTCAGGGCAAGTCACAATTTTTACCTTGTTAATGATAATGTTTATGACTTTGTAGGATTCTAAGGAATAGCTGTCAGAAGTTAGAAAAAGTTCCCCATGTTTCCTTTGGGTGCATCTAAGTTTTCAATTTGTGTTGTCATCAGGTGTGGAGAGATGCACTCCAGCGTAGATCAAGGGATTTGTTAAACATATTTCCAAGGGGGCATATGGTACAGTACAGTTTCACACTTTCAACATCATACTGGCATGAAATCCTTGAGGAAGACCATCAACATGTCATCAGGAGTCTGGTATTTTTCCATCTGTGAACCAACAAGTGTTGGGAAAGAGCCATGAACTTGAAGTAAGCCAGAACAAGATGAGTCACACAGTGACAGACAGCCCCATGGTGGGGAGTGGGGCTTGAAGAAATACTAAAGAATAAAAACCATTATGGCAAACATGCTTAGAGCAGAGAAAGAAGGAAGGGTAATTCAGAGTAGCATGGCTGTGTTCTGCATGAGCCTTGCTAGCATGTGGGAATATGGGAAAAAATTACAATAGTTCATCAAAGTGATTTTTTCTTTTTTTTTACAAATCTCTATTTCAATACGGCTTCAGGTGATCCCATCTTTTAAGGGTGGTCCTTCCTCTTGGGTCATAATCTCCTGGCCAGGTGATTGGCCCATGTGATGTGAATGTTGAATCTCCAGTCAATGCAGACATTCTACTGTGTTGGATACAATGAGTTTTTCTTTAAATAACTTCTACGTCACTCTAATTTTTTGTACAACAATTATCCATGGTCAATATTCCAGGAATTATGAAACATCTAACTAGACCAAAGATAAAAAGTAAAAGAAAATTACTTGTGTGGGGGTCCTCTCCCTCTGGGCCTGTTGGCCACCAGATCAAGAGGGGAAAGAGGCAGATGGGACAACAGAGCTCCTAGTACAAGTCTTCATAGCAGGGGATCTGTGCAAGGACTAAGTTAAAAATGAATCAGGCATTTTGTTTCAGAGACAGCTTTTGGATTAGGTCGGTTTTCCAGGCCTGGAGACATTCTCCAGATAAAGCTAGGTAGAGAGCAGGAAGTTCTGCTAGAGGGAGGTAGTTCCATTTTGCTCAGTTTGTAGATAAAGCTGCTAGGCTTCTGGCAGGTTGTGACCTTGACCAGTCAACCATGAATTCCAACATCTTCCTGTTTTTAGTTGTTAGTGGAGAAGCATCATTGTAAACCTTAAGGAACCTGTTGCCTGTGTCAGAAGAGTCCAGGGTCTGGTAGCAAACCATGACCTGATTGTTGGTAATTTTAGCAATGGTGGTGATCTGTCACCAGACTCAATAAATAAAGCAGGGGGCAAGCATCCAAATAAAACAGTATAATCAGAGCACTGACGGAGGGTGGGATCCAAGAAAATGAGTAGGAATGGAACCAGATAATTTGATCCATGGCTGGAATTTTTAGAGCAGGTCTAGTGGAGTATTTTGAGGGTGTTGACATTAGATTTAACATCTGATTTGTTTACCTAGAAGCAATATTCTTCCCAGAATACCAAGCAAGTCTCCCCATGTTCAGCAGTTATTATATCTAGTGTTCTATTATTACCCCAGCAGGACAATTCATCCATCTTTGGAGTGACTGGAGGCTCTCAGTTGAACATGTCATTGATTGAAAAAGTCTGTGGCTGAAGTCTCCAGCCAGAGGATGTGTCTGGGTGATCGCAGTTATTATAACCCTGGAAGACCTAAGGGAGATGGTAAGTCCTATTCCTACCAGTACAGGAAGGAATATCTCTTGTTTTTGGTTAACAGCTGTGTTCCTTCCTCCTCCTCAGATAGATATTCCTGTGGAATAACAACAACAGGGATACAAAACCCTGGCAGGGGGTGTCTCTCGGAATGCTTTACTGAAACTACATCATACACACCCCAAGGCTTTTCCTGCATTTCTCTGTTCCTTCCAATGGTTACATCTCTTTATTCAAGTCTTCTTTTATTGTAATTACTCCAAAAGTCCAACAGTGCTGACCACAGGTTTATGCATTTTGGGTCATGTACTATGGCATGGGGACACTGCCAGGTCTTACCTCACAAAGAAAAGTGACTCTACATCCCCACCATCTATCCACCCACTACCTTCAACTTGTGTTGGGACATCCCTTCTCCCTTGCCTGTCCATGCAGGAATTTTAAGCTAGTTGGTCACTCGCAGGCTTTCCACTGGTAACAACAATACCTGTGAGTTCATGATTCTGTCAGACACCCCCATAGACAGTGTTGCCTCTATTGCCCCAGTGCTCACATCTTGCCAGTCTGTTCAAAATTATAGCAAGCAGGGTCTGGCACTTGGTGAAACAATCCATAAGGACTTCTTCAAACTGATGTTCTTCAGACATCCTGGGGTAGTAACTAGAACAGAGTGAAGTCCTGAACCTGGGACATGGTTTGATGTCCTTTATAAATCCATATTTCTTAGAGCCTCCAGGGACTCTCTCTGATTCAGTGGAAGGTCATAGGTCTGTGACTCATTTTCCTATGTTATCACTCTCCTCCAAAGTCCTGCTGCAATCTGTCAGGGTATCCATGGGTTGTCACATGACAGACACATAAACTTCCACTCTAGAATTTACAGTCTATTTTACCAAGATCAGAGGTCATGTGAATCACCGTTCATAGTACCAACCAATCTGTGAACCTTTACTGTGAGGTCAAAGACTGTGCACTCCTTAGCCAAGTGGAATTTCCTCAGCTATCACAATTCACATCAGTGGAGATCCATAGGGGAAATGTCTTTAAAAGGTGAAAATAGAACTACTATGTGGTCTGAAAACTGACAGCCTAAGTTATATTCTCAGATTTACATTGTACAAGGAGACATTGACCACTCAAGTTGTCTCTGACATTCACTCCTATACCATGGCACATGTGCACATGTGCACATACAATGATCCATGTCATATAAAATTTCAAAAGCCTGTGTGTGAGGGTCTCAGTGCTGTGACAAGACACCATGACCAAGGACCCCAGGTAAAGGACGTGGCTGACTGGGCTGATGAAGTCAGAGTTTGAGACCATGATGGTCAAGTAGAGGAAGGATGGCAGGGAGAGCTGAGATTCACATCGTGATACTCCAGAAGTGGGAAGAAAGTGAACTTGGGATGGTGAGAGGCATTCAAAGTTTAAAGAAACTTGTAACTGGAGTTTTCTCCAGTCCTGCCCAGCCCCACGGACCCCACAACCACTTACAAAATAATCACTCAGAAGCTCATATTAATTCAACTGCTCGGCCATTAGCTCAGGCCTACCACTATCTAGCTCTTATACTTAAACTTAGCTCATTTCTGTTAATCTATATGTTGCCATGTGTCTGTGGCTTTACCTGCTGCCTTACATGCTGCTCCCTGGACGGCAGGCTGGCATCTCCTCTCCTCAGTCTTCCACTTCCCAGACTTCTCCTCTCTCTGTGTCCTGCCTATACTTCCTGCCTGGCTACTGGCCAACCAGCATTTTATTTATTAATCAATCATCCACAGCAGAAACTCTATACTTTAACCTTGGCCCCAGTGATAAACCTCCACCAATAAGGACACACATCTTAATCCTTTCCAAACTGCAGCCACTTGGAAAGCTAGTATTAAAATGGTGGAGACTTATATGGAGCACCTTATCCAAATGACAACAGCATGAAAGTGAGATAGTGAGAGTCTACTGAGATGCTGTGCAGGCAGAAAGAGTGGTTGATGACAAAGGAGGAAAAATTAAGCTCTAGGAAACCATCGTCAGAAGATCCAAGATGGTGGATGTCAGGCATGCACTGTCTTCTAGAACTTCAGGGGATAAACTGGAGACCACTGGATAACAGATCTCAGAATATGTGTTTCATTATTTATATATGTGTGTGTGTGTGTGTGTGTGTGTGTGTGTGTGTGTGTGTGTGTGT
>CABHPQ010139062.1:23085-40988 GCA_902168405.1 Peromyscus aztecus
TGTGTGTGTGTGTGTGTGTGTGTGTGTGTGTGTGTGTGTGTGTGTGTGTGTATAACATTCCAGTAGCAAAGCATATTTTGGAAGGTCCCAAAACAGATTGAGATGTCTACAGCATGTCTCAGAGATTGGCATAGTTTGGCACACTCTGTGATTCAAGATCATGAGAGGTTGTGCAAAAGAAAAAAAATCACTTGAGTTTAAAAGAAAAATAGCTTACTCTTTTGTTACAGTTTCTTTTTGGGCATTGAAGCTACACCAGGGCTAAAGTTAACCCTTTACATCTTGAAGATCAAGACTACTTGAAGATATTTCCCTCAGGGATCAATTGTTCTTGTAGTAACCTCTAGTTCTTTTAGCCTTTCTTCTACAAGCTGATCCATCTAGGTGAGAATGTGTCAAAGGCCTTGTTGGATCATGGCTTTGTCTGGGATCATGGAGGGGAAGTCTCCTCTTTCTTGCATGTCATCTTTGTAGACTGGACACTGGTTAGAGTCTACCTAATAGGGTCTCCATGGCTTCCCTGAATTAGGGGGCAGGTGACTTAACAAGGATACAGGATATTTTATGAGATGCTCCATGTTCCTCCAGGAGTTAGTTGACCTGGGAGGATCACCCCTCTTAATCCCACTGTTCACAGCAGCACAGACTTGCCAGTATCCTTACTGAGAACCCAGGAGGGCACTTGTATCAGTGTGGTGTTTGTTAACTTATTGTTATTTTACATTTATAAATGTTTGTTTGAATGTATGTCTGTGCACCACATGCATGCCTAGTACCCTGAGTGACCTAAAGAGGACATTGAATCTCTGGAACTGGAACCACAGATGGCTGTGAGCCATCACATAGGTCCTCTGAACTGAACCTTGGTCTTCTGTAAGAAAAACAACTCTCTTAACTGCTCAGCCATATCTCCAGCCAAATCTGATATTGTTCTCTCCTACATAATAATTATATAGTTCTGGGGCAGAACTAACACTTTTTAATACACACTGACTGGATGGCTTTTTGATCCTTTAAAGCAGAACTTGAAAAACTTACCAACGGCGGATCATTACTTTCAGAGAACTCCAATGACTTCAGTGTGTTGAATTTTAAGCTTAGAAAGTCCAGATCACTGGTGCCATATCAACATCTCATCTTTCACATTCAATTCATGCCATACTTAGTCTTGGTAAGGATTTCCAGCTTTCTAACTGATGCTGGGGAAACAATCTGCCATCTTACTCTTTATATACAAATCCTTCTTTGCTAAAATATTTCCTTTTTAACACCTTTCCATCATTACCTTTTTCCTATGTCATGTTTTCTTTTCATTTCATATCCTTCCTTCACATGATGAAGCATGATAAAATTAGCAAGTTAATTAAAAAAGAATGTTTAATCCAAAACAGCATGCACAGCATAATGAAATAAATTAATATTCCTAGAATGTGTAATATAAAATTGCAAAGCTTTAGATATTTCCCAGCAGACCTCAATGGCAACAATGTCAGACAGCAATATTTTCTGCCTTGTATAGTACGGGAAATATTCTCACATAGGCATAAAAACTCATGGTGGATGCTGGACAGAAGACAAGAGTTGAGTCCAGGATGACAGGCTGGACACAAATCACATGAGAATCACTAAGATTTCTTATAATTCATCAAAAGAAGAATTACACAACACACACACACACACAGAGAGAGAGACAGAGAGACAGAGACAGAGACAGAGAGACAGAGAGACACAAAGACAGAGATAAAGGAAAAGAGAGAGAAGGAGAGAGAGAGAGAGAGAGAGAACTATACATAATCCTTGTGTAGCCAACAGATGAATTGACACCATACAGTGCATATTATCTCCAGGGTTTAAATTTTAGGGTGGAGATGTCTCTTCCTTGTCTGTTCATGGTCGCTGCTGCTGAGAGAATCCTATAGCAGCATATAGTATATTGGAGGTGAGAAAGATTCATCACATAATATTTTTAATTAGTTGCAGTTTATTTTATTTCAGGTTTGACATTCTGGCTGTATTTTTTCTCTTTTCCTTTTTTAAATTAATTTTTATTCATTTTACATACCAATCACATATCCCCCTGTTCCCTCCTCCCAGTTCTCCAGCATTCCCTCACCCACCCACCCCCATTCCCTCTTACAAAAAGGTGAGGCTTCCCATGGGGAGTCAGCAGAGCTAGGTCCATTCAGTAGAAGCCGGTCAAAGCCCCTCCCCCTGCCTCAAGGTTGTATTACATCATTCTTAAGTATACAAGGAAGATATTGATCTAACTAGATGACAGTTGGTCTAACTAGAAAATGATTATTCTGTGGGTCACCCTCAATTCCCAAAAGACTCACCAATAATTCAAAAATGTAACATTAAGAAGGATAAAGTGTGCTGAAATAAGACCATAGAATATACTATGGGGGGGACCCCCCCCCCAAAATTGGCCCCAGTTGCCAGCCAGCAGGCAGGGCTCTGTTGCTGTTTCTGGAATAAAAATTCTTTCTAGGAATGCCCTGATTACATCCCCTTTTCAAATGACCTTGCTTTCCACACCCAAAATATCTGACATTCCTCAAACCTTTTGAAATTGCTTCTCCTATCCACATATCATCATGGCCATGAGACTCAACATGAATTGTGTCCCTGATCTAGTCCTCCAGGGTGCAGATCTTGCCTTTAATGATTACTCTTTTGCATGCTGCACTTGCATTCTCAAAAGTCAAAGATTTGATTATTATCTGTCTAGCTTCTGAATTCGGGACCATTCTATTTATTCCTAAAGTCAGCCTTTGTAAGAAATCCATGAAGGATTCTTTTGGGCCCTGTATACCTTTCGTGAATGACTCAATTTTCTTCCCTGCTTCCTCAGTTCTGTCCCATGCATTCATGGCTGCCATGTGGTATAGAATTAAGATTTGGTTATGATATAAACATTGTCTTTGTATTTAGCATATTTGCCTTCTCCGAGAAGCTGATCCTGGGAGATTTCCACACCTCTAGCTCTCCATTGACTTTCTAAGGTCTTAGCCTCATCTCTGTACCACATGTGCCACTGCAGTTGTGCTCCAGGTTCCAGGACAGCCCTTCCTAATTCTTTCCAGTCTTGAGGAATAATCCTATTGCAAGTTGACCAGGAGTTGAACATTTGCTTTACAAATGGACAATGTATGTCATAAGATACTATAGCCTCCTTAAACTTCCTTAAATCTAACATTTCAACTGGAGTCCAATTAGTTCATGCATGTCCTTGATCAGGTAGTTGCTATATTTGTTTATTGTTTGAAAACAGGCTGTCTTTCTGTAACCTTATAATCCAATAATGAAATAATTTCACTATCACTGCTTGATTCCTATTTATGGCTATGTGACCTCGCTATGTGATCTTTGATCTCCAGGCAAACTTTATTTATTTATTAACATACAAATAAAATCATATTTCAACACAATTAAAATATCGCCACAGGAGCCTGGCCTCAGGGAGTTTTCCCTGCTGGCCAGCAACTAGGGCAGAGTTGGGTGGGTGTTGCTGGGGACTGGCTGTGTCCCAGGGCCTGGGTCCCAAAGGCCTACATTAAGTTTTAAAACAATTCTACCCTCTAGATACCATAGACAATACATAGAAAAACCCAATTCTTGAAAAGATTTAAGTATCCACATAATAAGCAAATAATTTTTATTTATAGATACACCACACATATATAGTCAAGCTCATAAATGTTTTAATATATCTATAAATCATATATAATTATTTTAAGTTTTATAAATTTAATTTAAATACAGTCAATTTAAATATACCTATATTTAGTCTTTTACTGAATTAAGTATTATGTATGTTTATTCATATATTATGTATATACTTTATGTACATTTATTTATATATTTATGTATACACTGATGTACAGTCAAGTTAAATCTTCATATTGAGGAGAAAGAAACACATGCTAACTCCCCCATTATTATAACCACCATCATCCTTTCCATTCTGTCATCTTCATCATCATCTTCTCCATCTCCATCCTCATCATCAACACCATCATTTTCATTAAAATATCCATTTCCCACAGGAGGAAGTTCAGCTATTGCATGTAGCCACAGAGATCACCTCCAGTTAGGACCCAAGAAGTGAACCACCCTTCATCTCTTCGGAATACCCCAGCACCCATCAGACACTTTAATTCATCACTATTACTATTTATTTATTTACAATTGTGTGGGTGTGTGTGTTTATTCCCTGTCACATATGTGGAGGTCAGAAGACAGCTTGGGGCTTGGTTCTCTCTGTCCACCTTTTTGACAGCTCTGGGGATTCAACTCAAGCTGTAAGTTTTACACAGTAGTTGCTCTACCAACTGAAACGTCTCACCAGACCTTAAGATATGAAAGAAAGAAGGAAGGAAGGAAAGAAAGGAAGGAAGGAAGGAAGGAAGGAAGGAAGGAAGGAAGGAAGGAAGGAAGGAAGGAAGGAAGAAAGAAAGAAAGAAAGAAAGAAAGAAAGAAAGAAAGAAAGAAAGAAAGAAAAAAGAAAGAAGGGAGGAAGGGAGGAAGGGAGTGGTTAAATGGAAGGAGGGGAAACTGTCATCAGAATATATTGTATGAGAACAGAGTCTACTTTCAATTAAAGGAAATAAATGAAAAAATATTTTTTTTGTTTTTAATGTATGAATGTTTGCTTGAATAGGTGTATGTGCTCCACACACATGCCTGGTACTGTGAGTGGTCAGAAGAGGGCATTGAATCCCCTAGAACCTGAACCACAGGTGTCTGTGAGCCACATGTAGGTACTGTGAACCAAACCCAGTTCTTTTGTGAGAGTAGCAAGAACTCTTAACTGCTCAGTGATCTCTCCAAGGCTGGTATTAATAAGCAGTGGGTAATATTTAGACAGAAATGGAAAAAAATAGCCTCATAGAGCCTAATCCATTTATATACATACCAATTGGACAAATATTTTGTTCTTTTAAGGCAGTACTTGTGAAAATTACCAAGGGAAGACCAATACTTGGAGAGAATCCCATTTTTATTCAATGTATTGAACTTCGGCCTTACAAAGGTAAGATTCCAGATGCCATATCAATATCTCACCTCTCACTTCCATTCACACTTACTCAGACCTTCATAACTTGGTCAAGCTTGCACACTGTCTTCCTGATGCTGGGAAATCATTCAGACATATTAACTTTTTTACACAATTTTTTTTGCTAAAAATATTTTCATTTTCACACTTTTTCAATAATATCTTTTTCCTATGTCCTGTTTCCTTTTTGTTTTATTCCCTTTCATCATATGATGAAATACAGCAAAAAAAAGTGATTTAAGTTCAAAGAAAGTTGGCTCCAAACTCCAGGTGTAGCAAAATAGCAATAAATTAAGATCTCCAGTATTCATAGTGTTCAGTTATGAAGTTTTGTATATTCTGCTGCAGACACCATATAAAACAGGTCTCTCAACAATATTTTCTGCATTGTAAAGTCCAGGAAATATTCTCACATCCACATGCTTGTGGTCTCCATTGAGGATGAATAGCAGATGAATCAAAGCAAAACATCAACCAATTGAAGTTGACAACATCCAACAGAAAAACAAGGAAAAGCCCTGATAAAATGTCATCTTGAGGCAATGCCTAAGGAGTTTTAGACACATGTCCCTTCTATCCTGTAGGTGGATGAGCAGCCCATACCTGTTTCTATTGCAGACATCATTATATCTAAAGACAGACAATAGCCCATCTCCTTGAAACAGTTTTCCCCTCAGTTGTTATGAAGGGCATGATGTCTTTCCCCTTGGCCTGTTTTACTGCTCACTGCTAATAAAGCTGTCTTCTATGTTTATCATGTTGACTGTGGTTTTCAGCAGTTGAAGAGCACAGAGCAAGGATCCTTAGGATCCCTAAAGATCAACAGGAAGGGAGAAATAGTGGGGAAGCCTGCAGTCAAAACTTCATTTACATGCCTCAACCAGAGATGAGAGCCCACAAAAGAAACCTGAAACAATCTGCAAATGCAGTCTAGAACATAAAAGCTTACAAAGGTGACCACCAGCATCAGGATGGTGTGGACTGCTCTGATCTCAGGGTGGAGTCTGTGGTCATGATTGGACGTGTGAAGGTGCTCCAGTCTCTTGTGGTGTTTATGCAGAAGAAGCACCATGGAGACACTGGTCCAGGCCATGATGCTGATGAACACAGAATGATGGGCAAACTGCAAGATGACCATGCCTACACTGAATCCAGATGTGGAGCAGACCCACCTGCTATTACTGTTAGTGTCATTTCCTATGCTCTGTGGACCACTGACTTTGATTGGAATGTAGACATTATTTAAGACACTGAACAACCAACAACTGTAACAAGAATAACTCAAGACACTGGGGCCTCTTCTTTGAGCTTCACCCTAACCCAGTTAAAAGTAACAAGAATGACAAACTGATACATGCTCAGGACATCAGTGGAGCACATGTTTGTTTCTTTATAAATATTTTTATTTTGTAATTAATTTAATTTTACATATCAGCCACAGATTCCCCTGTCCTCCCTCCTCCGACCCCCACCTTACCCCCAATCCAACCCCCATTCCCACCTCCTCCATGGCAAGGTCTCTCCTGGGGAGTCAGCCCAGCCTGGTAGATTCAGTTGAGGCAGGTCCAGTCCCCTTCTCCCTGCACCAAGGCTGAGCAAAGTATCTCAGCATAGGCCATAGGTTCCAAAATGCCTGCTCATGCACCAAGGACAGGTCCCAGTCCCACTGCCTGGGGGCCTCCTAAACAGTTCAAGCTAATCAACTATCTCACTTATCCAGATGGCTTGGTCCAATTCCATGGGGGCTCCTCAGCTATCGGTTCACAGTTCATGTGTTTCCGCTAGTTTGGCTATTTGTCCCTGTGCTTTTTCCAGTCATGGTCTCGATATCTCTTGCTCATGTAATCCCTCCTCTCTCTCTCTCGCTGATTGGACTCCTGGAGCTCCACCTGGGGTTTGGCTGTGTATCTTTGCATCTGCTTCCATCAGTCACTGGATGAGAGTTCTATCATGATAGTTAGGGTTTTTGTCCATCTGATCACCAGAGTAGGTCAGCTCAGGCACTCTCTCGACCATTGCCAGTAGTCTATAGTGGAGGTATCTTTGTGGATTTCTGGGGACCTCTCTAACAGTTTACTTCTTCCTATTCCCATGGGGTCTTCATTCATCATGGTCTCTCTTTCCTTGTTCTCTCACTCTGTTCCGGATCCAGCTGGGACCTCCTACTCCCCTAGACCAAGAGTGGATCAGTGAGTCACAGAATCAGCTAGCTTGGGTTGACCCAAGAGAAGTTCCCTGAGACACAGAATCTGCCTGCTCAAATTAGACTAAGAGCTAAGATAGGACCCAGGCAGGCCCCCTGAGACACAGACACAACAAGCAGAGTGGACCAACAGCAACTCGCTCAGACACAGGCACCTCTTACACCCATTAGAGGAGGAGATGGGCAGACTTCAAGGCAGAAGTACATACAACATAAAGAGCAATACAGCATCACCAGAACCTAGCCCTCCTCCAACAGCAAGACTTGAACATCACAAGACAGAAGAAGCAGAAGAAAGTGACCTTAAGAATAGAATCATGAAGATGCTAGAGGCCTTTCGAAGAAAAAAATGAAAAATGAAATTGAGGAAAAGACAAACAAAAAATGGAAGAAATCAATAAAGAAATAGAGGAAAAGACAAAAAATGGAAGAAATCAATAGATCCCTTAAAGAAAATCATGAAAAAGCAATTAAACAGGTGAGGGAAACAGTTCAAGACCTGATAAGAAAATTAAAAACAATGAAGAAGACACAAACAGAGGGAATGCTGCAAATAGAAAATCTGAGTAAATGAACAGGAAACACAGATGCAAGCATAACCAACAGAATACAAGAGATGGGAGAGAGAATCTCTGGTGTAGAGGGTAATAATAGAGGAAATATATTCTTCAGTCAAAGAAAATACCAGGGTCCCTGGGGGCCCAGCTGGGCCTTCACCCTCCGTGGCTGGATCACCAGCCATGGGACCCTAAAAAAAAAAAAAAAGAAAAAAAAAGAACAAAGAAAATACCAAAGCCAAAAAAGTCATAACACAAAATGTCCAGGAAATCTGGGACACCATGAAAAGGCCAAACCTAAGAATAATAGGGATAGAAGAAGGAGAAGAATACCAACTCAAAGGCAGGGAAAATATATTCAACAAGATCATAGAAGAAAACTTTCCAAACTTAATGAAGGAAAAACCTATGAATATATAAGAAGCTTATAAAACACCAAACAGACTAGACCCCCAAAAAGTCCCCTCGCCACATAATAATTAAACAACTAAACCTACAGAATAAAGAAAGAATATTAAGAGCAGCAAAGGAAAAAGGCCAAGTGACTTATAAAGACAAACCCATCAGAATAACACCCGATTTCTCAATGGAGAATTTGAAAGCCAGAAGGACCTGGACAGATGTAATGCAGACACTAAGCGACCATGGATGCCAGCTCAGACTAATATAACTAGCAAAATTTTCAATCATCTTAGACAGAGTGAACAAGACATTCCAAGACAAAAACAGATTTAAACAATACTTATCCACAAACCCAGCCCTACATAAAGCACTAGAAGGAAAATTCCAACCTAAGGAAGTCAGATACACCCATCAAAACACAGGCAATTGATAAGCCCACAGCAGTAAACCCCAAGAAGACAAGTACACATACATTACCACCAAAACATAAAAGGAACTAACAATCACTGGTCATTAATATCCCTTAATATCAATGAACTTAATTCACCTATAAAAAGACACAGGCTAACAGAATGGATATGAAATCAGGACCCATCTTTCTGCTGCTTACAAGAAACACACCTCAATTTCAAAGGTAGACACTACCTCAGAATAAAAGTCTGGGAAAAAGTCTTCGCATTCAAATGGACTTAAGAAGCAAACTGGTGTAGCCATCCCAATATCCAGCAAAATAGACTTCAAACTAAAATCAATCAGAGATCACGAAAGACATTACATACTCATCACAGGAAAGATCCACCAAGATGAAGTTTCAATTCTGAACATTTATGCCCCAAACACAAGGGCACCCACATATGTAAAAGAAACATTACTAAGCTTAAATCACACACCAAACCCCACACATTAATAGTCGGAGACTTCAACACCCCACTCTCACCACTGGACAGATCTGCCAAATCGAAACTTAACAGAAAAATAAGGGACTTAACTGATGTTTTGACTCAAATGGACTTAATCGATGTCTATAGAACATTCCACCCTAACAAAAAAGAATATACCTTCTTCTCAGCACCCCATGGAACCTTCTCTGAAATTGACCACATACTCTGTGGTGATATTGTATTCCCCAAAATATTGTGTACCTTAATAAACTTACCTGGGGTCAGAGACGGAACAGCCACAATATTAAACAGAGGTTAGGCAGTGGTAGCACACGTCTTTAATCCTAGCATTCCAGAGACAGATATCCCTCTGGATCTCTGTGAGTTCAAGGCCACATTGGAAATGGCCAGGCAAGGTGACACACGCCTTTAATCTCAGAAAGCGAGCCTTTAATCCCAGGGAGTGGTGGTAGAAAGCAGAGAGGTATATAAGGCGTGAGGACCAGAAACTAGAAGCATTTGGCTGGCTAAGCTTTCAGGCTTCTAGCAGTGGCAGTTCAGCTGAGACCCATTCGGATGAGGACTCAGAGGCCTCCAGTCTGAGGAAACAAGACCAGCTGAGGATCTGGCGAGGTGAGGTAGCTGTGGCTTGTTCTGTCTCTCTGACCTTCCAGCATTTCACCCCAATAACTGGCCCTGGGTTTAATTTTATTAATAAGAACTTTTAAGATTCATGCTACAATACTCGGCCACAAAGCAAATCTCAACAGATACAAAAAAAAAATTGGAATAACCTCCTGTATTCTATCAGACCACCATGATTTAAAGTTAGATTTCAACAACAACAAAAACTACAGAAAGCCTACAATCTCATGGAAACTGAATAATGCTCAACTGAATCACCAATGGGTTAAGGAAGAAATAAAGAAAGAAATTAAAGATTTCCTATAGATCAATGAAAATGAATATACCACATACCCAAACTTATGGGATGCTATGAAAGCAGTGCTAAGAGGAAAATTCATAGCACTAAATGCCCACATAAAGAAGTTGGAGAAATCTCACACTAGTGACTTAACAGCATACATGAAAGCTCTAGAACAAGAAGAAGCAAAGTCTCCCAGGAGGAATAGATGCCAGGAAATAATCAAATTGAGAGCTGAAATCAATAAAATAGAAACAAAGGGAATAATACAAAGAATCAATGAAGCAAAGAGTTGGTTCTTTGAGAAAATCAACAAGATAGACAAGCCCTTATCCAAACTAACCAAAAGGCAGAGAGAGAGCATCCAAATTAGCAAAATCAGAAATGAAAAGGGAGACATAACAATGAACACTGAGGAAATCCAGAGAATCATCAGGTCATACTTCAAAAACCTGTACTCCACAAAACTGGAAAATCTAAAAGAAATGGATAATTTTCTGGATAGATATCACATACCTAAGTTAAATCAAGACCAGATAAACTATTTAAATGGTGGAGCACATACTTATGCTTCAAGCCACCTCGCAAATGAAGTACTCACTTTTATAATAGAAATCAGTTCGAGGCCTCCTTGGAACAAAAACCATCATGTTGCTTGGAAATGCAGTGAGGAGAATGAACACACTGGCCAGAGCCAAGTTGGTGACAATGACCTTTGTGGGCCTCAGTCGAGAGCCAGTAAACATGGGAGACAAATTATGGACAAACAGAAGAATGTTGGTCAGAGTCCCAATCCCAACCTGGAAAAGCAGGAGCATCTGGAGAGCCAATTCTTCAGTGGCTGTTAGAGCTTTACTCTGAGAGGTCATGGGGAGGACTTCTGTTCAGACTGGAGTAAAGACCAGGAGGAACACTGCTCTCTTCAAGACACTTCTCAATAATCTGGGTATTATGACTGATTTGAGTCCTTACTTCTTCTATGAAGGGAAACACTACTGTATCATAGTATAGTAACTTTGCCTGGAGAACACTGCATAGACAACTCAGACTATTCCTTTGTCCTTCATGTACTTTCCCTAACCTCATGATGGAAATGTATTAGTGATACCACTGTAACATTCATTGTAAACATAACACCCATTGTAACACAGTGAGACATGTAAACAATGAACAGTGAACATCGGAACACATTTTGTATCCTTTGAACACAGCATCTTCTCTCAATTATGAGAAAGTGTTAAGAAATACAATTGGAGTTTGGAGAGATGGCTCTTTAGAAATCTCATGTTCAAATCCAGCAGCCACATGGTCATTCACATCCATCAGTAATATTAGTTTCCCAAATTTAATACCTTCTCATGGCTTTTGTGGCACTGCACAAATGTAGTACCAGACATACATGCAGTAAAAACACTATATGCATTAACAAAATTACTACATCTTATAAAGGATAAGAACAAATTTATAATCCATAAAGTCATGTAAGTAAAGTATCATAAAGAGAACCCATCAGCTTTTGAGAAAATTTTATACATACCATCGAAGTGAAAGAATACAAAATATTTCAAAAAAAGTAACCAGTTTTTTGATCACAAATGAGAACCTTGATTTACAGATATACCATTATATACATAAGCAACCCCAAAAGTTCTACCAGGGAACTCCTTCAGCAGATAAACACCTTCAGTGAAGAGACTGAATACAAGATTAACTCAAAAAATTCAGTGGCCCTCCAATATACAAACGATAAATGGGCTGAAAAAGAAATCAAGGAAACAACACCCTTCACAATAGCCACAAATAATATGAAATATCTTGGTGTAATTCTAACCAAGCAAGTGAAAAACCTATATGACAAGAACTTCAAGTCTTTGAAGAAGGAAATTGGAGAAGATATCAAAAGATGGAAAGATCTCACATGCTCATGGATTGGTAGGATTAACATAGTAAAAATTAAATTCCTACAAAAAGCAATATACATATGCAATGTAATCCCAATTAAAATTCCTACACAATTCCTGAGAGACCTCAAAGAAATATACTCAACTGCATATTGAAAGACAAAAAAACCAGGATAGCTAAAAGGCTCCTGTACAATAAAAGAACTTCAGGAGGTATCACCATCCTGACTTCAAGCTCTAATACAGGGATGTAGTAATAAAAACCACATGGTATTGGCATAACCTCAGAAAGGTGGATCAAAGGAATCAAAAACTCATACTTAAATCCACACCTATGGACACCTGATTTTTGACAAGGAAGCCAAAATTAAACAATGGAAAAAAGAAAGCATCTTCAACAAATGGTGCTGGTCTCACTGGATGTCAGCGTGTTGAAGATTGCAAACAGATCCATATCTATCACCATGTACAAAACTCAAGTCCAAGTGGATCAAAGACCTTAACATAAACCAGCTACACTGAACCTGACAGAAGAGAAAGTGGGGAATAGCCTTGAATGCATTGGCACAGGAGACCCCTTCCAAAATATAACATCAATAGTGCAGACACCAAGGTCAACAATTAATAACTGGGACCTCATGAAACTGAAAATCTTCTGTAAGGCAAAGGGCACTGTCAATAGGACAAAACAGCAGCCTTCAGACTTAGACAGCCCTTTGTGAGACAGATTTCGATGAATCAGCTCCATTTTACTCCAGAGTAAAAAGGAATGTATAGAATTGGGGAGCCTGGGGACAAACCCTAATTTGCATTAACTGGCAAATCCCTATCACAAAGCTTAGTATGTGGCAGTAGGATCCGATAGCAGAGCCCCTAGTACAAGTCTTCTAGCAGGAATCTGTGTCGAGGGTCAAGCTAAAGAGGAATCAGGCACTTGGTTTTATAGACAGCTTTTGAATAAGGTCAGTCCTCCAGGCCCAGGGACCTTCTCCAGACAAGGCAAGGTAGAGAGCAGGAAGTTCTGCTGTTGGGAGGGAGCTCCATTTTGTCCAACTTATGGAAGAACCTGCTAGGCTTATGGCAGACTGTGACCTCAACCTGCCAGCAATGGCTTCCAACATCTCCCCATTTTTAGTTTATAATGAGAAGGTGTCATTGTAAACCTTGAGGAACCTTTCACCTGTGTCAGAAGGGTCCAGGGTCTGGTAGTGAACCATGACCTGATTGTTGGTAATTTTAGCAATGGTGGTGATCTGTCACCAGAGGAAATGAGTAAGGCAGGGGACCAGCATCAAAATAAACACAGCTGTGGAGCCTCCATGGCACTGGACTAGGCCCTCTGCATAAGTGAGACAGTTGTGTAGCTTGATCTGCTGAAGGGGTCCCCTAGCAGTAGGATCACGGTCCATCCCTGGTGCATGAGCTGCCTTTTGGAGTCCACTACCTATGGTAGGACACCTTGTATAGCCTTGATGCAGGGAGAGGAGCTTGGTCCTGCCTCCACTGAATGAACTAGGCTCTGCTGAATCCCCTTGGGAGGTCTTCCCTTGTTGGAGGAGGGGATGGTGGGTAGGTTGAGTAGGGGGAAGGCTGGAGGGGTGGGAGGAGGGAAGAGAGGGGGGTCTGTGGTTGGTGTGTAAAATGAATAAAAAAATTCCTTAATAAAAAAAAAAGAAGTTGTCAGAGGCATTGGGTGAGTGCTGAAAGGGAGAAGGTAAACAATATATTGAACAAACTGTAGCCAGTGTGGACTGAGCATTTCTTCTTATTGCGTCTCCTGTTTTAGAATATTTTATGGGTTAGTGTGGACTGAGAGACCCACACCCGCTGTGGGTAAATAGGAATATCATCAGAGGGGTGTGCAGCATACTGGGTAGGATACAGTTTTCCCACAACTCCTGTTCTTTACCTTTCATTCCTGGGGTCATCTGTAGTAATGGTGAGATGGTTATTTAGATTTGAAACAGGAGCAGCATCCTTGGTTGGGGTCATTCATGGATCCAACCTCATGGTGTTTTGTCCTCATAGGTTTCCTGAAGGGGAAGAAAATCAGTGATGGGTGTTTGGTTGAGAATTAGGGGGTTAAGCAGAGGCAGGTCAGGCCTGTGACAGAACAAAGACTGTCATTAAAATAGCAGAAAGGGAGGTCTGGGTAGGGGGCATATGGCATGGGCAGTGGCCACCAAGCAGGAGATTTTGTTGTTCTGGAAGGGGTGGCCTTTCTTCCACCTCCTCGGTTCCTGACCAGTCAGTGAGAGGCAAGCCATCTTTCTGGTTGGCAGGGTGATGTTGGACATTTCTGGCTGGGATCTGAATAGGCCTCAGCTGGTCCTTTCTGTGGAAAAAACACAAGCAAAGGAATCTCTTCCCACTATGGGGAGTGGGTCAGGTCCCTTCCATATTCCATCCGTGGGGTAATGCCATCTTATCAAGATGGGAGATTATTTGAAGATTTTGTAGATGTAGAGTATTTTTAGAGTGGACATTGTCATTGACAATTGCATTGTTACAGGAGTAAACAATCGTTTTTGTTTTAAGTAGATATTTATAGCTTTTAAATTTTTTTAAATTTAGGACAAGATATATGTGCCATACCCTGTAACAGATAAAGACTGAGGAACAGTGGAAGGTCCTGGAATCCAGGTCCAGATTTGATGTGATAAATCAGCACCTCAGCCTCTTGTCCCAGGTTTGAAACCAATACATATGAGGGACAGAAAATAAAGTTAAAAATTAGCTTTGATTACAATTTAAATATTTACCAAGATGGAATCTAGTCAGAGCCACCAATAGGAAACTTTTTAGTAGTGTGGCTTTGATATATGTTTAGCCATTTCCACGGACAAAACCCATATGTTATCATAACCTTTTATTAGGCTATGTTGTGATACTTTAAGAAGTACAATTCCCAGAGTCCTAGGAGTTGTCCTAGTCCTTGGGCAGGTGTTTTCTTCTAAAGAACTACAACTTGCAGAGTTCCAGGAAATTACCTGGTCTCTGGGCAGGCACTGTCTTTGAAGAACTACAATTTCCAGAATTCCAGGAAGTTACCTGGTTTCTGGGCAGGCACTCTATCTTAAGAAATACTTCAATGAAATAATCTATCTATTGATGAATTTAGTTTATTTTTGTATGTCAATTGGCATTACAGGTAGCTACTTTGTCCCTTATGTCAGGGAGTTTCTTTTGTTTCAACCTAGCTCTCAGTTGTTATGGGGCAGGGAGGATGCCTTCCATAGCTGCTTTCAGCTGAACCGAGACATAGGGTGTCAGAGCCCAGGAAGGCTGAAACGCTAGTTGAAGTCTTGTTTATCAGAATCAGGTGATGAGCTGTTCAGATGAAGGGACAGGGAGCATTTATGTAAGCTGGACTGGTTTATATTGGCTTTTAGTAAGTCCAGAGCTCAGTAGCTTGTAATTTGTAGGTGTTTTTTTGGATGGTGATTGTTAGCCAAGTGCAAATCTGTTAAGATATAGACTGGTCAGAAATTAAAATTCAGGAGCTTAAGAACAAAATCTTGGATTTGGAACCCTTCTGCCTTGATCTGTTGACATGCGGATCCGAGCCTTATAACTTCGATTCCTTGAAGCTTATATGAATTTTAGTTTAGCCCCAGAATAAAGGGACAATAGCTCGCACAAAGTCCCAACACTAGCTGGGGAGATATTATAACTGATAATTGCTGAAAGGGATTCAGTTCTTTAATAATGTGAGCCTAGGAGGTCAGAAACACTGTGGGAAGGTTCCATTCAGAAGAAGAATGCAACATAACATGGACTTGATGGGAACAGAAGAAAAATCATAGTTGTATTTGTAATGTGGAGAGAGTGGATGTGGAAAGAGTTTGATGAAGGAGCTGAATATGAACAACAACACTAAATGAAATTCACAAAAATTAGTAATATTAAGAAATACAGAGAATCAGGCAGGGGGACGTGACTGTGTCCCTAGCACGGGAAAGGCAGTATAAAAGGCCATCACACTGAAGCCAGCCTCTCATAAATAAGAATTATAATACCACCCACTGCTGGCACAGCAAGATCCAATCTCAAAACAGTTGGAGAGCAATGCAAGAGATTGGTTTTGTATTTGTTGAAAACTTTATTGAACCTACATCATACACACCCCACAGATTCCCCAGCATTTCTCTGCTCCTTCCAATGCATTTAATCTCTTGATTCAAGTCACTTTTTATTTTAATTACATCGGAAGTCCAATACTGCTGCCCACAGGTTTATGGGTTTAGGGTTAGTACGATGGCATGGGGAGATGGCCAGCTCTTATATCACAAAGTAAATGACTCTATATCCCTACCATCCACCCACCACCCTCAATTTGTGTTGGGGGATCCCTTCTCCCTTGCCTGTCCATGCTGGAATTTTAAGCTGGTTATTCACATGCAGGCTTTCTGCTGGTAACAACATCACCCTTGAGATCAAATACTTTGAGTTTAATTAATTTAAGTTTAAAAGAAAAATAGCTTAGTCTTTTGTTACAGTTTCTTTTGGGGTATTGAAGCTATACCAGGGCTAAAGTTAATCCTTTACTTCTTGAAGATCAAGACTACTTGAAGATATTTCCCTCAGGGATCAATTGTTCTTGTAGTAACCTCTAGTTCTTTTAGCCTTTCTTCTACAAGCTGATCCATCTAGGTGACAATATGTCAAAAGCCTTGTTGGATCATAGCTTCATTTGGGATCATGGAGGGAAAGTCTCCTCTATCTTGAATGTCAACTTTGTAGACTGGACACTGGTTAGAGTCTACCTAGTAGGGTCTCCATGGCTTCCCTGAATTAGGGCATAGTTGACTTAACAAGGCTACAGGATATTTTATGAGATGCTCCATGTTCCTCCAGCAGTTGGTTGACCTTGGAGGATCACCCCTCTTAATCCCACTGTCCACAGCAGTATAGGCTTGCCTTACTGAGAACCCAGGGAGGCACTTGTACCAGTCTGTTATATGTTAAATTATTGTTATTTTACATTTATGAATGTTTGCATGAGTGTATGTCTGTGCACCACATGCATGCCTAAAAGAGGACATTGAATCTCTGGAACTGGAAACACAAATGGCTATGAGCCATCACATAGGTCCTCAGAACTAAACCTTGGTCTTCTGTAAGAAAAACAACTCTCTTAACTGCTCAGCCCTATCTCCAGTCAAGTGTGGTATTGTTCTCTCCTACATAATATTTATATAGTTCTGGGGCAGAACTAACACTTTTTAATACACACTGACTGGATGGCTTTTTGATCCTTTAAAGCAGAACTTGAAAAACTTTCCCAGGGCGGATCATTACTTTCAGAGAACTCCAATAACTTCAGTGTGTTGAATTTTAAGCTTAGAAAGTCCAGATCACTGGTGCCATATCGACATCTCATCTTTCACATTCAATTCATGCCATACTTAGTCTTGGTAAGGATTTCCAGCTTTCTAACTGATGCTGGGGAAACAATCTGCTATCTTACTCTTTATATACAAATCCTTCTTTGCTAAAATATTTCCTTTTTAATACCTTTCCATCATTACCTTTTTTCTACATCCTGTTTCCATTTCATTTTATATCCTTCCTTCACATGATGAAACATGATAAAATTAGCAAGATAAATAAAAAAGAACGTTTATCCAAAACAGCATACATAGCATACTGAAATAAATTAATATTCCTAAAATGCATAATATAAAATTGCAAAGCTTTAGATGTTTCCCAGCAGACGTCAATACAACAGTGTCAGACAGCAATATTTTCTGCCTTGTACAGTCCGAAAATATTCTCACATAGGCATAGGAACTCATGGTGGATGCTGGACAGAAGACATGAGTTGATTCCAGGATGACAGGCTGGACACAAATCACATGAGAATCACTAAGATTTCTTATGCTTCATCAAAGACGATTTACACACACACACACACACACACACAGAGAGAGAGAGAGAGAGAGAGAGAGAGAGAGAGAGAGACAGAGAGACAG
>CABHPQ010139062.1:41088-52515 GCA_902168405.1 Peromyscus aztecus
AGAGAGAGAGAGAGAGAGAGAGAGAGAGAGAGAGAGAGAGAGAGAAGGGGAGAGACCTATCCATAATCCTTATGTAGCCAACAGATGAATCAAAACCATACAGAGCATGTTATCTTCAGGGTTTATATTTTAGGGTGGAAATGTCTCTTCCTTGTCTGTTCATTGTCGCTGCTGCTGAGAGAATCCTATAGCAGCATATAGTATATTGGAGGTGAGATAGATTTATCACATCATTCTTTATTTTTTTTTAATTAGTCACATTTTATTTTTTTCAGGTTTGACATTCTGACTGTATTGTTTTCTTTTTTTCTTTTTTTAAAT
Source organism: Peromyscus aztecus (assembly GCA_902168405.1). NCBI lineage: Eukaryota > Metazoa > Chordata > Mammalia > Rodentia > Cricetidae > Peromyscus > Peromyscus aztecus. Next base: position 41,410 of record CABHPQ010139062.1, read on the forward strand.
AAGTTTTATTCATTTTACATACCAATCACAGATCCCCCGCATCCCTCCTCTCAGCCCTACAGCTTTCCCTCAACCACCCATCCCCAATTCCCTCTTATAAAAACGTGAGGTCTCCCATGGGGAGTCAGCAGACCTAGGTCCATTTGGTAGAGGCAGGTCAAAGCCCCTCTCCCTGCCTCAAGGCTCTATTACATCCTTCTTAAATATACAATGAAGATATTGATCTAACTAGATGACAGTTGGTCTAAGTAGAAAATGATTATTCTGTGGGTCACCCTCAATTCCCAAAAGACTCACCAATAATTCAAAAATGTAACATTAAGAAGGATAAAGTGTGCTGAAATCAGACCATAGAATATACTATCAGGAGGACGAGAGAATAATCAGGGGAAGATGAAGTCCTATAAGACTTCGTAGGAAACTAGGGTCTTCATTTTGATTTTCAGTGATGAAGTGTAAAAACTCACGTCATAAATCCCAGAAACGAAGTTTGCATGTCTTTATTGATATTTATCCCCACAGGAACATTTCCTTAGGATAAATTAAAGAAGGTTTACCTGGATGTGTGAGAAGCAACCTTTCAATGCACAATACCCTCCCTAGCCAACATGGCAGCATTTCAGATAAATACAGCAGAAACAAAGACACAAAAGACTAGGAGGACATATATTTATTGTTCAGGTACCTTACATGTGTCCAGGATAGAAAAACATCTCAGTTTTCAACTTTAAATTTTACATCTGTCCATTAACAACAATACGCCAATACATAAAGTTATTAGCTTTGCTTACATGAGATAAAATTTGTATAAACTCTTCACATGACAAGCTAGATATGTTTGCACAGTCCCACTGGTAAAGGAAAGATTATCAAGTATATGCATTAATTGAAGTACATGGAATCCTCTAATCCATCAACACTAACACATTGACTACATAAAATAAGTGTAAAGTTATGTCATAACTGGCTCTTCCTTCTTCCCTTCCTTCATTCATTCCTTCCTTCATTCCTTTCTTTATTGCTTTCTTTGTTCCACTTTCTTTATGGGGGAGGTGGTTAGAGAGTTATGAGACTGGGGCTCTGTATCAGAGGTTTCCAGGATCTCACTCCATAGCTCTGGGATATACCATTAATTATATTGCAATTCTCCTGGATTAACTTTCCCAGTGCTGCGATGCCTATAATGAGTCACAATGTCCCTTTTGTAAAGATGGATTTTTCAAACCATTATTTACTATAGAGTGTTTATGGCTGTTAGTAAAGCTGTTTTCTGTGTTTTGCCTTTTGACTGTGGTTTTCAGCAGTTGAAGAGCACAGAACAAGGATCCTTAGGATCCCTAAACATCAACAGGAAGGGAGAAATGGTAGGGAAGCCTGCAGTCAAAGCTTCACCTACATGCCTCAACAAGAGACCCCAGTCTGTTAAAACAGTGTGAAAGATGATACAAATAAAATTTAGGAGGTACAGGACAACAAATGTGACCACCACCATCAGGACGGTTTGGGCTGCTCTGGTCTCAGCATGGCCTCTGTGGTTCTGATTGGAAGTGAGGATGTGCTGTGTTCGCTGGTGATGCCTATAGAGGAGAATCACCATGGAGACACTGGTCCAGGCCATGATGCTGATGAATGTGGCATCATGGGCAAAATGCAAGAAGACGATTCCTACACTGAATCCAGATGTGGAACAGAGAAACTTGCTGTTACTGTTAGTGTCATTGCCTGTGCTCTGTGGACCAGTGACTTTCATTGGGATGTAGACATTATTTAAGACACTGAACAACCAACAACTGTAACAAGAATAACTCAGGACATCAGGGGTTCTTCCTCGAAGCATCAGCCTACCCCAATGACCAGGAACAAGAGTGACAAACTGATGGATGCTCAGGGCACAGGTGGAGCACATGTTTGTGCTTCGAGCCACCAGGCGAATGAAGAACACAATTTTGCATTTCAGGTTAGTTGCAGGTTTCCTTGGAACAAAAACCATCATGTTGGTTGGAAATACAGTGACAAGGAGAAGGAAGGCATTGGTCACAGCCAAGTTGGTGAAAATAACCTGTGTGGGCCTCAGTCGAGAGCCAGTAAAGATGGGAGAAATATTATGGACAAACAGAAGAATGTTGGCCACGGTCCCAATACCAACCAGTAAAAGCAGGAGCATCTGGAGAGCCAATTCCTCAGTGGTTTTTAGAGCTTTACTCTGAGACGTCATGGAGAGGACTTCTGTGCAGACTGGAGTGATGACCAGGAAGAACACTGCTCTCTTTAAGACACTTCTAAATTGTCTGAGCATAATGAATGATTTGAGTCCTTACTTCTTCTATGAACGGAGACACTACTGTATCACAGTACAGGAGCTTGTCCTGGAGAACACTGCATAGACAACTGAGACTAGTATTTTGTACTTCATGTACTTTCCCTCACCTCGTGATGGAAGTGTATTAATGATATAGCTGTATCTTTCATGGTCAACATGACATCCATGATAACACAGTAGTACATATGAATATATGAACATTGAACATAGGAACACATTTTTGCATCCTTTCAATGCAGCAACTTCCCTCTTAACACAATGATTTCTTCTTCCCAAAGAAATGTCTGTTTCACAGCTTAGCACTTATCTGAAAATGACATTTAATGTGACAATTATATATAGGATGGCTGATTTTTAGCTGGTGGATGGAGACTGACTGTACCTCTGGAAAACAATGTATGAAGTACGTGTCAGACTAGTCAAGAGCTTTCAAAGACATATTTCAAGGACATGAATTTCAAAAGAATCTGTGTGTGTAAATGGTTTAACTGTGATGGTGTATCAACATATTTTGAGTGTGGCTAAGGGAAGCTGGTGTTGACTCACCAGCATCTCCAGCTTCTCCAGCTTCTGCTTCCTCAAAAACATAGTTAATATACAGAAAATAATGAATAAATGAAACGCTTTGGTCCCTGGGGACCAAATAAGTTAAGAATTACAAATTGGAGGTTGGAGAGATGGAGCTGCGCAAGACTCATGTTCAAATCCAGCACCCACATGGTTGATGTTAACAATCTGTAACATCAGTTCCCCAAATTGAATGCCCTCTCATGGCTTTTGTGGCACTGCACAAATGTGGTGCCAGACATACAATACAGGCAGTTAAAACACTACATACATAAAGTAAAATTCCTATATCTAAAAAAAGGACAAGAATACAAATTTATAATTTATAAAATCATGTAAGTAAAGTAAGTAGCAAAAAAAGGACCAATCAGATGTTCATAAAATTTTATACGGATCATAAAGTGATAGAATACAAAATATTGCAAAAAAGTAACTAGTTTTCTGATCACAAATATGAACCTCAATTTACACATATATGTCCTTATATACAGAAGCAGCCCTAAAAGTTCTATCACAGAACTCCTTCAGCAGATAAACACCTTTAGGGAAATGACTGGATACAAGATAAACTCAAAAAAATCAGAAGCCCTCCTATATAAAAATGATAAACATGCTAAGAAACAAATCAAGGAACCAACACCCTTCAAAAGAGTCACAAATAATAAAATAACTTGGAGTAACTCTAACCAAGCAAGTGGAAGAACTATAGGACTAGAACTTCAAGTTTTTGAAGAAAGAAATTGGAGAAGATATCAGAAGATAGAAAGATCTCATGTGCTCATGGATTGGTAGTATTAACATGTACAAAGTCCATCCTCCCAAAATCTATCTACAGAGTCAATGGAATCTCCATTGAAATTCCTACACAAGTCCTCACAGACCTCAAATGAACAATACTCGACTACATATGGAAAATCAGGAAAGCTAGAGCAATAGTGTACATAAAAGAACGTCATGAGGTATCATCATGCCTGATTTCAAGCTCTACTACAGGAATATGACAATAAAAACCACATGATGCTGACATAAAAACAGAAAGTTCAATCAATGAATCAAAGACTCACATGTAAATCCATGCACCTATGACACCTGATTTTTGATAAAGAAGCCAAAATTATACAGTGGAAAAAAGAAAGCATCTTCAACAAATGGTGCTCCTGTAAATGGATGTGAGTATGAAAAAGATTACAAATAGATCCATATCTATCATCCTACACAAAAATCAAGTTCAGGTAAGTTAAAGATCTGTTTTTTTAATTTAAGAAATATTTTTATTCATTTTGCATACTAACCACAGATCACCCTTTTATGTCTCCTCCTGATCCCTCCAGGAATACCCCACAACCCACCCCCATCCACTTCTCCAAAAGCCTGGTACATTCAGTTGAGGCAGGGCCAAGGCCCTCCCACACTGCATCAAGGCTGAGCAAGGCATCCCACCATAGGTAATGGCTCCAGATAGCTAGCTCATGCACCAGGGATAGTGGATCAAAGATCTTAACATAAACCAAGTTACACTGAACCTGATAGAAAAGAAATTGTGGAATAGCCTTGAACGCATTGGCACAGGAGACAACTTCCTGAATATAGCATCAATAAATCAGACAGCAAGATCTACAATTAATAAATGGAACCTCATGAAACTGAAAAGCTTATGTAAGGCAAAGGACACAGTCAATAGAACAAAACAGCTACAGAATGAAAAAAGATCTTCACCAACCCCACATCTGACAGTGGGCTGATTTCCAAAATATAAAGAATTCAATTTACACATATATATATGGAAAAATTGCAAGGGACCAAAACATTTCATTTATTCATCATTTTCTGTATCTTAACTATTTTTATGACGAAGCAGAAGCTGGAGATGCTGGTGAGTCAACACCAGCTTTCCTTAGCCACACTCAAAATATGTTGATACACCATCAGAGTTAAACCATTTGCACACACAGATTCTTTTCAAATTCATGTCCTTGAAACACGTCTTTGAAAGTTCTTGACTAGTCTGACACATACTTCATACATTGTTTCCCAGAGTAACAGTCAGTTTCCATCCATTAGCTAAAAATCAGCCATCCTACATAGAGATGTCACAATAAATATCATTTTCAGAAAAGTTCTAAGCTGTGAAACAGACATTTCCTTGGGATGTAGAAATCATTGACATCATTAGGTAAAGAAGAGACAAAAAAGTAACTATCTAATCATTAATATTGACTTCAGAAGAGTTGCACTGTGGAGAAGAGAATATTAAGCAGACATCTACAGTTACAAGAATCCCACCTTTAAGCCATAGCAATTTTAGAGATGCTCACAGAGATGAAAAACAGCTCATAGTATTTACTGAAGAAATACAGCTCTGGTTTCTCCATTTGAAGATCTTATCTTACCCAAGACAGATCCAAGGAAATGCTTACCTCTCCAATAACTCAGTGGAGCATTGTGCAGATGACTGAATGAACACAGATTACCAGTGCTCATAAAAGGACTGTTTATCTAGACTAGCAGCCCTCAGAGAGTGCATTACTTTGTTATCTGTGATGTCAGTGACAGTGTGTTCATGGAGAATTTGGGATACCTCCAATGACAGAAAAAAACACTGGTCCTCAGGGGAAATCACAATTTTTACCTTCTGCTTATTAATGATAATGTTTATGACTTTGTTGAATGCTAAGGAATAGCTGTCAGAAGTTAGAAAAAGTTTCCCATGTTTCCTTTGGGAGCATCTAAGTTTTCAATTTGTGTTGTCATCAGGTGTGGAGAGGTGCACTCCAGGGTAGATCAAGGGATTTGCTGAATGTATTTCCAAGGGAGTTCATTGTACAGTCTATTTCACACTTGCAAAATCATGCTGACATGAAGTCCTTCAGGAAGACAATCAATACGTCATCAGGAGTCTGGTATTTTCCCATCGGAGGCCCAACAAGTGTTGGGAAAGAGCAATAAACTTAGGGTAAGCCAGAACAAGATGAGTCACACAGTGGCAGACAGCCCTGTGGTGGAGAGTGGGGCTTGAGGAAATACTAAAGAATAAAAACCATTGTGGCAATCATGCTTAGAGCAGAGAAAGAAGGAAGGGTAATTCAGAGCAGCATGGCTGTGCTCTGTAAGAGCCTGTACTAGGGTGTGGGAATATGTGAAGGAAAAGTGCAATATTAAATCAAAGTGAAATTTTTTCCAAACCTCTTTTTTCAGCATGGCTTAAGGTCAGCCCATCTTTCCAGAGGTGTTCCTTCCCTTTTGGTGCATAATGCCTTGGCCAGGTTATTGGCCTGTATAACATGACTGTTTAGTCTCCAATATAAGGCCATAGGTTTTATTGTCTTAGATAGAAGAAGGTTTTCAGGAAATCTGGGACACTACACAAAGACCAGATACAAAAATAATAGGAATAGAGGAAGGGAAAGGAACACAGGTCAAAGACACAGAAAATATTTTCAATAGAATCATAGAAGAAACTGTCCCAAACCTACAGAAGGACATGCATATCAAAGTACAGGGAGCATAAGAACACCAAATGGACTAGACCGAAAAAGGAAGTCCCCTTGTTACATGATCATCAAAACACTAAAAGCTCAGAACAAAGAAAGAATGTTAAAAACTGCAAGGTAAAAAGATCAAGTTGGGGAAGGGGTTTTAAAAAAAACCAAGTAATATATAAAGGCAGAACTCTCAGAATTACCCCCTTTCTTCTCAGTGGAGACTCTAAAAACCAGAAGGGCCTGGACAAACATGCTAAGATAATTGTGAATTTATGTGATGACTGTCTGTCATTCTTTGTTTATTTTTTCTGTCCTCAGTTCTTCCTGTATTGTTCCCTTGGGGGAGGGAGAGATGTGAGACTGTATGAATGCCATTATCACCAGAATTTTAGGTGATCTCTTTATTGGCACCACAGTAGAAAAAGGAAATTGGGATTTCATTCCTGGGATTCTTAATTTTATTAATAATAGCCTTTAAGAAGGGATCAAATGGAGTTGAAAAATAATTTTGTTAGAGTTCAAAAGAAAAACATACCAGAACAGGAAATCTATAAATCTCAGCAGTTTCTGAAAGGAGTTAATCAAAAAGAGCCATGACCTTGAGTTAGGCCAGCATGGAATTGTTCACACAGTGTCAGACAGCCCCATGGTGGGTGTGGGGCTTTAGTGATAGACTAAAGAATGACAAGCAGTGGGGTAAACGTGCTTAGAGCAGAGACAGAAAGAATAATTCAGAGCACCATGGTGTCCTCAGCAAGAGCCTTGCTAGAGGGAGGGAATCTGGGAAGGAAAAGTAGAGTATTTCAGCACAGGGATAATTTCTCTGACCTTCTCTTTAGCATGCCTTAAGGTGAGCCCACCTTCCTAGGGGGGTCCTTCCTCTTTGGAGCATAATCTCCTGACAAGGTGATTGACCCATGTGACCTGAATGTTGAATCTCCAGTCAGGCCAGACATTCCACTGTCTTGGATAGAACGAGTTTTCCTTTAATTAACTTCTATATCGCTCTAATATTTTCCCACTGAAGAAGTAAACATGAAGACATTTAGAAACCTATCCTAGGTTAGAAATCCCAATCATTTTTGGCATCTATGACATCTGGAGAGGAGAATGTTTCTAGGTGGCCCAAGGTATTTCCTGGCTTCTAGACAGGCTATGAAATGTTGGGTTTTCTTTAGTGTCTTTCCACTGAAAATTCCATAACCAACATGTGCCCCCCCATCCTCATCTTTTTTCTCTAGAGAGGATAGTTCATGTTTCTACAAAGGTGTATGAGCTGTAGTAGAATTGTCATTGGGGGCAGAGTGTATCTGTCTTCTTAAAGCTGGACATTTGGTAAGAGAGTTGGGGACCCCTCCAGATGGACATGTAGAATAAATTACAGATGGACATCAGTAGTTGCTTGTGCCACAGGTGTCAGCAGGAAGGACATCCTTGCCTGGAGATGGAAAGAGAGTGGAGGTGAGGTAAGGTCGTGACCTTGAAACATCCTAGGCAGGGAGGGAGGAGAAGTAAATACAGAAGATATTTTGAAGTGTTTTAGGAAACTCATTCAAAAAGCCTTGAATCTGGTGATGGGATCACTAGAGCATCCATCCATTTGGCTCTTAAATAGGTCTCATTTGAATCCTATGGCTGAGACTATTTAGCTAAGAGGTCCTATGACCTCTCAACATCTGAGAATTCCCCTCTTTCCTCATGATTCAAGAAAATTCATTTTATGTACATTTTGGTTTGAATGAGAATGTCTGCCATAGGCTCGTCTCCTTGAAAACTTGGTCCACAGTTGGTGGAATTGTTATGGAATGTATAGGAGGTCCCGACATGTTGGAGCTGTGTCATTTGAGGTGGACTTTGTGGTTTCAAAAAACTTCTGCCATTTCAAGTGTAAATCACTTTGACATTTTGGTGTTGATCAAGATGTGAGTTCCCAGCTGCTCCTTTACTCTGTCAACACACACTCTAATCCTATAAGACCATGAGCCAAATTAACTATTTCTTTATCAGTAGTATTGGTTGTGGAATTTTTATCACAGCAATAGAAAAATAATGAAAATGATTTATAAATATGTAGCCTAGAGAGGAAATAGAACCATATAAATGCTTTAGTGGGGATTTGGAAGATCTTTTTCTTCATTTCGCACTAGCTGCTACTCAGACCACACAAAAAGAATGTGTGGCATATTGAGAATCCTATGAGTGTATCATTTCAGGTTTTGCATAGTAGATTCATTTTTGAGAGCCTCCCTGAATAGTCCTGGCTGGCCTGGAATGCACTCTATCGACCCAGCTGGATTCTCCCTCACATAAAAGGCCTGCCTCCACCTCCTGAATGCTGTGATTAAATGCCTTTGCCACTGCACCCATCTGTTCCATAGTCAGTTTAACTACAATGTCGGTCTTGGTCAATAAATAGCTAATAAGCTCCCCATTAATTCAAATTAAAATATTAAAAAGGGTAAAGTCTAACAAAAATACAATCAGGAAAAAGACAGACTAAGTAGAAAAGACAAATAAGTCAAATAGAAAACTAGGACCACAATTTTTAATGCTGAAAACTAAAATTTCTCATGAAAAGTCAAAGAAATTACTTTTTACCTTTATTAGTATTCATTCCTGCATTAGAAATGTCTTTAGTCAAAGTCCAATTTTTTAGGTCCTTGTGTGAAAACACATAGTTGCATTTTCTGATTAATTGATAATGTAGGAAGACCCAGTTAAGTGTGTGGTACCACCCCTTGCATCAAGGGTGCTGTAAGAAAGCAGGCTGCACAGTTGATGGAGAGCAGGTCAGAGAGATCCACTTGCCTCTGCCTCTCCAGTACTGGAATTGATTTAGGTTGAGATCACCACATCCTGCCCACTACACGTAGTTTTCGGCTCAGTAGGAACCAATGAAGTAAAAGATTCTATGAGATAAAATGCAAGCATCAATGTGTTCTAGTCAAACTCTAAAGACTTCTAAGAAGCAGCAATCCTAATTTTTGGTGTTGGATCCAGAAGTCTTGGTCAAGTGCAGAGGGATGCATGAATTCTATAAAAAAAAAAAAGCCCACAGTGACAAGAATTACACCTGCCCAGCCATAGCAAGATGGACAATCTCCCAAGGGTTGAAGACTTTCTCCTGAACTCAGTCACTGCAGAAACACAGTTCTGAGCCCTCTGTCAAGGAAGACCCCTGTGTCCATCTATTTTCCTGAGACAGAATTCAACAAAGTACTCACCTTTCACATAGTATCTACAGAGCTCTGTGCAGGAAGTTTTCAATACAGGTGAGTTCAGGATGTCAGTGTTCATAAAAGGGCAGGTGTCTGGCCCTGATGTCCCTCAGAAAGACCATTACAATGTCACCTTTTAGTGGCAGCATCTGCATGGTTAGAGTTTGGATGCCTCCAAGGAGGTACAAGTTTTATTCCCATAGCAATCACCACAAACAACTGATGGTGGTTACTAAGGAACAGCTGGGCGGAAGTTAGAAAAGGTTTGCATGTTTGATTTTTGATATCTATGTTTAGAATTGATGTTATATTAGTTAGGGAAATGTGTGCTTAGGGGTGGATCAAGAGATATATTTATGGTATTAGCTGTGGGGTGGTGTACATTGCACAGTGTAAGTAAATTGGTTGCAACAACTCTGGGTTTGGTCCTAGATTTTGGCACCAAAACATGAGTTTTGCAACTCTGGGGAAAGGTGTCCTGACTACCTGGGGAGTCAGGCAACACCTTGAGCTGCTTAGGACAGTTCTTGACCACTGAAGCTGCAAGAAGACAGTTGAGCCCTGGAGGGCCAGGTATCCAGGATTTCAAGCTGCTCATAACAACAGCTCTGCCCTGAAGGTGTCTGGGACACCTGGAGCTGTTTAACACAAGTCTGATGGCTGGAACTTCAAGGAGACAGTTCAGCCCTGAAGGGCCAGGTATCCAGGGAATCTCAAGCTGCTCAGTACAACAAGGGTATCCTGACAATTTAGGAAAGTCAAGGTATACCTGGTGTGATGGGGGATGGTGTCCCCTCAGGATATAGCAATCCTGCTCCTCCCCTTGAGAGCCTCTACAGCTGAGCTTTGCTCAGCCCCCACTTAAGGGGGCTTTCTAGCAGAGCTCTGCTTCTCTGGCCTAAGGTGTTGCTTCTTTTGCTTTACTCTGCAAAAGGGAAACCCCCTGCAGAAATGCAGCTATCTCCTCAGGCTGCAGACAAAAGTGTTACTTTTCAGCTCTCTCTTGCTCTGTCCACTGAGGGACACGTCTCAGCAAAGATCTTCTCTACACTAGTGAATGAAGATCTTCACACCCAAAACTCTTTTGATTAAGAAATTTATTTGAGAAGGAGTCCAAGAGAGTAGCTGCCTCTACCAAGGTGGAGAGAACAGCCTTTTTCTAACTGACCAGGCAAGGCAGTTTACACAGGAAATCTTGGGGGTGGACTCAACCAGGATTTGACTTGGGGCCCAAGGTTCTACTGTCCTGCACTGTGATTGGTTGGTTTCACAAGTCAGTTGGCCAGGGGCAGAGATGGCTCTGATCTGACTGAGCCAAAATGTGTTTCTTTCTGCCCTGATCTGAGCCATCATTCCCTAGTTCTGGGCTCCAGGGTCAGGGTGGGTTTCTTTAGCCAGTTCCTTTTCCCTACAGTACTGTGTCAATCCTCCAGAACCATGCTGAGGACAAGTCCTTTCATAAGGACCATCATTGTGTGACCTGGAGTCTAGTATATGCTATGCAGGTCCTACATTCTTC
>CABHPQ010139064.1:0-13648 GCA_902168405.1 Peromyscus aztecus
CCCTTTTTTTTCTTTAGTCCCTTTTTTTTCTTTAGTCCCTTTTTTTTCTTTAGTCCCTTTTTTTTTCTTTAGTCCCTTTTTTTCCCCCTTTTTTCTTTAGTCCCTGTTCATGGCGCCATTCTGTGGGGCATTTTCCCACCAACCCCACAGCTTCCCAGAGTTTTCTTGAGTGTGAGCAGCAGGAAATATTAGATAGAAGGATTTGTTGCGGAGAATCTTGCGGAGATAAACAGATAGACTAAACTATCTGTTTATCTGTTTAGATAAACAGATAAACTAATTTAAATTTGTAATCAACATAATATCAATCTATTAGCTATGAGAAAACAGTAATAGCCTGTGTCAGGGTATACATGGCAAGACTTACATACAGAACAATTGTCATAAGTACATGAGGAGAATATCTGATAGTACATACATTTCAGGATCATGGGCAGAACTTATACAGTTAATAACAGAGCATTTTTTAAGGGCAGTCCAGCCCCTGGGCTGGAGAGTTCAGTTCAGAAAAAGGGGTACGTGACAACGGGGCTGTAGAAATCTTTCATGGTTACTTCCTGCGGATATGGGGGCGAAGTTGGGGGGTCTTGAGGCCTGGAATGCGCTGGAAACCCAGGAAGCGCAGACTGTTTCAGGCTCTGTGAGACACGAAGTGTAGCAGCAGAATTTTCTGTCTCGTGGGCTGGAGGGCGTGATGCAGGGCTGGGCCGGACAGCACATCAGTGTGGGCTGGAGGGTGGGGTGCAGACCTGCAGCTAGACAGCATGTCCATGGTCCAGAGGATGAAAACCTGTAACTCTTTAAATGGTTAGAATTTCTGCTGGAAACAAATATGTGTATTAATGGTAGAGCATGCAGCCGAGGAGTTTTAAAAATGAGGAGTTTTAAAGAGGAAACTTTTTCTCTTAGGTGTACCTATGGAATATTAAATGCGTGGCTAGCAGATAAGAGAAGGGGGTACCAGGCCAGGGAGAGGGAATGTTCCTCCCCTACCCAGAGAAGAAAAGGAAAATTTGTAAGTGGGAGATATAAACTGTAGTCAGGTTGCATTTTTCCCTATCCTTCTTGGCTTGTGGGCGTTGGCAAATTTTGATCTCCCAGAGCTTATAAGAACCTTCTTAATAGACAAAATCTTAGACATGTTAGCAATATCACAGTGGTAAATTTTGTCAGAGCACAATTACGAATCCTTGGAGTCTCAACAAAATAGCAGGATAGCTAGAGAATAAAATCTGAAATGTGTCATTTATGTATATATCTCAGGTCTCATTTATCTTTTGATAAAAATTAATAAAATACATTTAGAACAGAATTATTAGTTCTAATCATATTTCTATAAGTTTTATATCACTGATGAACAGATTATCAAAAGGATCTGGAATTGTATCAATTTATTTATATTCAACACTCAATATTTAAGAATCTAGAGGGAAATAACAGCCTGTATTCAGACTGGCAGCTTTAGAGTGCCTTTGTCCTGCCCAGTATATGGTGTGACCAGGCGATCCAGGATTCATAAATCAGGGCAATGTCCTGTGAAGACATGTAAGCATATCCTCTTCCTGACAGTAAGAAAACATCAGGACCTTTTCAAATACCAGTGAGAAGATCACAGAGGTTTAGGTGTAACTTTGTGGCTTGGCTTGGGGGTCATAAGGAATGCCTGTAGTGGGAGATATGAAAAATTTAGCACTAATTCTTAGGAGCTCTTGAAGTATATGTAAGGCTGTTGTCTATATGAGCTCTAGGCATTCCTAAAATTGAAAAGCAGTAAAATAAATGGTGTATTATTCCTTATTTCATAACCATAAGCATAAGGATGTAAGCCTCGTGCTGAGCTTCCATAGGGAGAGAATCTGTAATTGTTGGACAGACATAAGAAAAGGTGCCAGTATATCCTGTAGAACTATCTGTCAATCTATAGACTCATAAGTTTCATCTGTGTAATAAATGTATTACAAGATATATGTATATATATATTATTAGGTTGGGGGACTGTGAGGAAGCTGTAATTGACAGTTCTGATAGTTAATCTGCATATATAATGAGGAACTCTCTTAAAAAATGAGTCCTGGATAAACAGAACTCACATTTCCTGCTCTGTATGTCAGCTTTGGCCTCCATCATGGCAGGGTGAGTAGGCAAGCTAAAAGCAAAATGCTGACAATCTTTAGGTTGAGAAGGTATGGTAAAGAAGCAATCTTGTACATCTATGATGATTATTTTTTGATTTTGGGGGATGGCCGTGGGAGATGGCTAGCCAGGCTGTGAGGTTCCCCTTGGCTTTAATAAATTGTATTTAATTTCTTAAGGTCTTATAACAGTCTATAAGCCTGATATTCCTAAATAAAAAGATATTGGGGTGATTTGAAGGCTGGTGGGGGGCTTTATATGCCCAATATTTAAGTTTTTCCTCCACCAGACAGGTAGCAATTACAATTCTCTCAGCATTTAAAGGTCATTGCTTAACCCAGATAGGAGCATCAGAGTTACCTGAAGTGTGGTCAGCTGTGAGGGGGATAGTGGCTCCTAGGACAAATCCTGATAACCTAGGCCATGTATGCCATTATGATTTCTGGGATAACGGGCTCAATTATGCCTTGAGCCTGTTTACTCAAGTTCCTTTAAGTTTAAAACCCATCTAATGTATTTGAGATGATATTAGTTCATAGCAGAGACTAATGGTACATCCATTTGTTACAGTATGTCTCTTCCCATAGTGTGTTAGGTATGGTGGATGACATATGGGCAGAATATGTCATAATTTTATCTATCTGACCATCTTAATATTTTTGAGCCGCTAGCAATAATATTAGGTTGACCTAGGCCTATAAGAGATGAAGGAGTAATAGTCATCTTAAGTACTTGGCAAATCTTTTCCTGAAATATAAGAAACAACCATGCTTATGTCTAGCAAGCCAATTATTTTTCCCTATATTTTAAGTTGGTTTGGAATATTTAATTTCTGAACCCAGAAAGCCATATCACTGGAATCCTCACCAGCAGCTCCCTTAGGCGCTGCCCTGCATGAATCTGAATTGTTTTTTGTAGAGGGTTGTACAATGATCTTAATCTCTTCAGTAAAGTCAGGATCAACCTTTCCTGGGACAGTTTTTATACCTTGTACAGCAGAGGAGCTATGGCCTATAATTAGCCCCAGTGTCCCTTCTGGGGAGGTCCATAGACTCTTGTATACATTATGTATTAATGTATACATAAGTTCATTCTTAAAGCCTATATATCTATCTCAGACCTCAATAAAAACATTATCCATAGATCTAACTTAGGTATACATCCTCAGTATCTCTAGGTTATTTACTGAGATTTATGTATCATTTATAACATATCTAGATGTTCATGTTATATTTCTCTATCCCAATGACTTGCATTATACATATAATAAACTATTTCTTAACATTCTTAAACATTCTTTATATCTAATCATTCATATCCTTATAAACTTTACATCTAAAAGCATTTTTGTATTTAATCCATCAGGAGATATAGGTGATTGATTACTGAGAGCAGCCAATGTGGTGAATTCCTTTAAACAAAGGAACAGTCAAAGATTACTTTTTTGTAAATCTGTTTTTAGGTGAACTATTTTTTACTTGAAATTGGATAGTAAGGCAAATTATCTTTAAACCTGGTAAATGGGGATATAATCTGAATGATCTCAAAGCATAGTTTGGAAAAAAACCCTGGCAATAAGGGGTATGGCAGTTTTGTTCAAAGCTTAAACATTTTAAATGTTAGGGGGCTAAGTAATGAATTGATTATATGAAACTTAGCATACTTAGCATGTATATAATATGATTTTGCATACATTAGAGAATTTGATCATTTATAAGATGATTAACCCTTAATTTGTATCCTAATGATTATCTCTAATAGCTTATAGCTTAAGTACAACTTATCCTTAACAGTTTACAGTTTAGGTTGGCCAATCAATCAACAAGTTTTATTTTTTTAATTATCTTTAATTAAAGTAAACTTATTCTTAACAATTTATAAGTTAGTTATCTTTGTACACTTAGAACTTAGGTTTTATACCTGTCAGGTTTAGCCTTAAAAATATTAAGTTTGTACTGAAGTTATTTTAATATAGAAACAGGAATTTTTATTCAAAAATGTAGTATATAAGGAGAGTAACAATTTAATAAATCCTTTAAGGTGTATCATGAAATGAGATAAGCACAGTAAAAAACTAAAACAAGATTTTTTTTTTTTTTGGTGGCAGCTGCAGCCTGTTAGTCCAGTCTGTATCAAGCCAGATAGCCACCAGGAATGGCAAGGTGAGAGGGGTGGAGAGGAGACGCAGGCCGGAGTGAGCTGAGATGTAGATAGCAGATAGTTAGGTTCAGAGAGAAGAAGAAGGCAGATGTTTAGGATTCCAACACCCAAACGTCTTCGGGGGTCTGATGAATCCATACAGGTCGTAGTAGGGCGTCCCCTAACCAGGACCTGTTTTTGTTTTTGTTTTTTTTTTTTGAAATGGGTTAACTGAAGTTCTTGTACTTGACCAAGATTTTTGATTTTTGTAAATTACCAAGAACTTAAAAGTCAACCCAAAAAGAGGAAAGAGAGAGAAAAGGACACTTTTTTAGGAGAGCTGGGAGTTGCCATTAGTTTTTAAACTGGCACTGGCTGTGAGACTTGTATTAATTTAAAAGAAGGCTACGGAGCTCCTAGTTAGCTGCAGGGCAAGTTTAGGGCTCAAGTTAACCCTTAGATTCCAATAGTTTTAGCTGAAAGGGCTGTTTGTAGCAGGACGCTGCTGCTACTATGGAGAACATAGTGAACTTCATTAGCTCTAGTTTACACTCTCAGGAGGTCTGGTAGTGTGATAATATTGTGTTACCTCCTTGTAAGACCCTGAATGAAGTAATGGTAAGTTTCTCCCTAGAAGGGAGGGGTTAGAATCTCTGCCACTTATCATAGTCTGATGGTAAATCAATTTCATAAGGTTGGCAGCTTTTAGGGGTCTCCTAAATCTTTCCATACGTTTTTTTTTTAGGAGGCCTTATGGAATTAAGATAGTCTGTTGTTTCCTTATCTAAGCTTGTAAACATACTGGAGCTGACTGAAATGCCTTTTGTCTTAAGCCTGTGTC
Organism: Peromyscus aztecus; assembly: GCA_902168405.1. Classification (NCBI taxonomy): domain Eukaryota; kingdom Metazoa; phylum Chordata; class Mammalia; order Rodentia; family Cricetidae; genus Peromyscus; species Peromyscus aztecus. The sequence continues at coordinate 5,114 of CABHPQ010139064.1, forward strand.
CTGTAACTTCTATTTTGACTCGTTTTGACTCATGGTGCAAGAAGAATTCTTAATAGGGAAGGGAGATATTCACCTACTCACCACAAAGAGGCCTGGGGTTCCTCCCAGTCTGCAGCACCTTTGGTGAGGTCCGTCGGTAGCTGGCACTTCAGGGGTCACCTTTACGACTCCCCCGAGAGACTGCCTTGTCTCTGGACAGCCTCCGCCAAGCACACCACTGCTTTTTAAGTGTGCTTGGTAGATTACTCTTCCTGAGACTGGGTACCCAAGGGCGCCAGGTCTTGTATAATATTAGAAGGACCAGCCTTAATATTATACATCCCAGGGGCTCAGGAGAGAGAACTACTAACGGCGAGGACTATTTTCAGGAAATAGAATCTTAGCACACCGAGCTCTATATCCACTTGCTTTAATTCCTCTGGCATAACATCTACATATACACCGCTTCTATTCTGCTCTCACGTCTAGCTCCTTTCTTACCTGATTTCTGTTTATCTACTGTTCCCTCTTAAGTTCTATCTTAATTCTCTCGTCTTAATTCTGCCTCCTCTAGGTCCTTTTCACCTTGTTCTTACCCAGCTAGGGCTTTGCCATCTGACTCTTCCTCATCTTCCATCTCGTTCTTCTAGTATTCTCTTCTAGCCCTTCAATCTAGTTCTTCCCCGTCTCAGTTTGTTCCTCTCAAGTTCTTACTTATCTAGTTCTTCCATTCTCCTTTCTCTTCTCTGTCCCATGCCCTGGAAGTCCTGGTATATAAAGTCAGGCTTCCAGAGTCAAACAGAGGGGTGATAAGAATCACATTGAGAGGCAATAACCGTTAATTATCATTTGCAACCCCAAAGGGAAGTGACCAATGGGGAAATGAATTAACTAAAGGCTAAATTCAGGTAATATCTAAGAAGAGGGATCTTATGTGCTCAACTATTAAACTCTTAAATGTGATTAGTAGAAAATGTTAAGAATCTATAAGTTGCTAGGTCAATGGGAGAAAATAAAACTGTCTTCTTTTTTCCTGTGGCTCCTATCTGTCCAAGCTATCTGCCATTTTTCTGCAGGGTGGGGGAAAGTGTGCTCAGTTGCTAGGCAACCTGTGTACAGCTAGATGCCTCTGGTGATAGTTAAAGGGAGATCTGGAACTAGAGGTAAGGTTTGGGAAAGGAGGAAGTAAAGCTTAATTGGCACATCCGCCAGGCCTTCTCAAATGGGTAGCCTGGATGCTTAAGTCTGTTCTTAGAAAGTACGGAGGTATCTCTGATAAGGTACTTTCCTCCATCTGGGGATGGACCTGGCCAGATGCTGCCAATGGTGATAATTATAGGGAGGCTTGAACTGGGGTTCTGGCTGAGCATAGCTGTCAGCACAGAAGGTTATCTAAATATTCCTAGAAGTGGTTAGGTAAGAAGTTAGAGGTCTATAAAGTTAGTAAGGCTGTAAGAAAGGAGGGTCTGAGCTAAATTGTGTTACTAAATGTCCACCTGACCTAGGTAGTGTCTCCTTGTGGAATTTACCTTAAATCAGGAGACTGTTATTACTGCTAGTCCTTGAAAGTGGCCAAAGGAGATATCTGATTCCAGAGAAAACCTTTCCTGAGGCTGTTCTCCAAATACCTGGAATGTCCAGAGAGTGATCAGTCCACACTGTTAGCCCTAATTAGGGAAAAGTCAATTGGGAAAACTATGAAGGCACACATGATTTTCATAACAGAATACAGCTGATATATAACAAGCCAAGTAACACCAAAAACTTGGAATTTGGCTTCCTTTGGAGGAATTCCCTGATCCCTCCAGGTAGTGACTTTGCCATAACCAGCTGAGTATTTATGATATATTCCTGCGGCCCGCAGCAAGGATAGCCTTGAGAGGGCCTGGAACCTTTTCCAATGGCCCCGACTGTCTCGGCCCCAGGGTTTTTATAGAGACACCAAGGGGTGGAGCAAATGACCTCCTCCCCCAGCACAGCCAAGTGCAGACCATCTCAGACACCTGCACTCAGGCCTGTGGTCCTAATCATCCTCTATGCAGACCTGCTGGGTAAAGCCACGAGGAACCCGAGAACGGGCTCCCATACTGGGGGTGGGCTTTGAGGTTTAAGAAACTCAAACCAGGCCCAGTGTCTCTTTCTCTTCCTGTTGCCTGCTGTTCCAGATGTAGAAATCTCAGCTGTCTCTCCAGTATCATGTCTGCCTGAGTGCTGCCATGCTTCCTGCCATGACAATAATGGACCAAACCTCTGAACCTCTCAGCCAGCCCCAAGTAAGTGTTTTCCTTCATAAAAGTTGCCATGACTATGATGTCTCATCACAGCAATAGATCCCTAACCATATATGACCAAATTTAGTAACTTTTGGTCAAGGGAGGACTTAGCAGGTGTGAAGGGGCCCCAAAATAGCTTGACCACACAGCAGCCATGACAGGCTTAGGGGCCTAGACACAGCTTCTGTGACAGGCTTACTGGCAGGCAACACCCAGATCCAAGAAAAGCCTTAAGCTGATACCACCCAGGGATCTACCCAGGAGTGAGGAAGTACCTGACATTCCAAACATTCCAACCATTAGATAAGGTGGCCAGATGTCCTTGAGTCTAGCACACACCTATTTTTTGTTTTACAGATACCCCTAGACAATTGTCAGCCAATCAGTGTCCTGGACCCTGGAAATTCCCTCACCCCAACCTCTGCTATGATAAAATCTCTGCCCCCCCTGAACTTAGGGCTCTCTGCTCTCACCACTGTGTCGGACAGACAGAGGGACCAAGCTCTGGAGCTTGAAATAAAGGCTCTTTGCTTTTACATGCCAGATTCGATCTCCGTGGTAGTCTTTTGGGGGTCCCTGTGATCTGGGCATAACACAGGGAGATCTCAAGTACTAAGAAAAGAAATCAGAAACACCATCTGAACCAATGATATCTTAGGTAAGACAGAGTGAATGATCTATCTGTTGGCAGGTATGTTGTCCTCAATCCCTGATGACTGAAGAAGGAAGCATTGGAATGTATGCAGGTTGTTTAAAGCCTCTAATGAGGAGCTGGAGTGATGACTCAGAGGGTCAGAGCCCGTACTGCTCTTGTAGAAGAGGACCCAAGTTCTGTTTCCAGCACTCATGGCAGGTGACTCATACCTGCCTAGAATTCCAGGTTCAGAGAATATGTTGATAGGACAAAAGTATACACAGCGATAGACCCCAGACCCAGGGTACTATCTTCTCGAGTGGGTGCCCCAAGAACCCAGACTCCAGTCCAGTTGATGCAATAGCAAGAGGTTTTTATTGTGGCTGTATACAGTCGGGCAGACTCAGCTCGAAGAGCAAGAGTCGCATCACACCATAGTTTATAGGTGCTTTTAAAGGAAAAACCCACACAAGCCACAAGAATACAATTCCCATACAATGTCATTTCGATTGATTTATGTCTAGAAGCTAATTTCATAAGATCATTGTCTGGTTACAGGGTGATCACAGAGGGGGATAGATTATTGTCTGGTTACAGAGTGATCACAGAGGGGGATTACAGGTTACGTCAATGTGCACATTTTTCCTGAAACCTCAAGGGGGGTATCAGAGCAGAAGTGGAGTCTACACACAGGTCACAGTGGTCCTTCCTGGAACACCTGCAATTATCCCAGTCACAGTTGAGCACATCTCTTAACAGAAATCTCTTTACATTGTTATATGGTTACAGGGGAGATTGAGTAATGGCTGAGTCAGGTTGCCCTGGGAACTAGATTTTTAGTTTCTCATTTCCTGGTGCTTGAAGTTTCTCATTTCCTGAGGCTTGGGGGTGTAAGCCTGAAGGGTTAGGGTCTTTCAATAGAGCGAGAGCCCCATAGACAAAGTAACAACAGATTGTGGGCTTCCTGGAAAATCTGAAGTTAATGTTGTTCTTGTGGAAAAGCCACTACCCAGTGCCTCTGAAGGAAAAACACAGTACATGCCCGGCGGTGGTGGCACATGCTTTTGATCCCAGCACTCAGGAGGCAGAGGCAGGTGGATCTCTATGAGTTTGAGGCCAGCCTGGTCTACAGAATGAGTCCCCAGGACAGCCAACGTTACACAGAGAAACCCTGCCTCTAAAAAAACAAAACAAATAAAAAAAACCAGTACATGGTAATCCCCACTTATTTAAAAAGTACTGTTTTATATGATAGACATAAATATTTAGAAAGCAGTTTGAGAACATGTTCGTTTAAGACAACACTATTAACTTCCTCCCTAGGGCCTTGACTTCCCAAGCCCAAGCTTTGGGCCTAGTTTACAGTACCAGGCATGAATTCCCACCCATAGAACAGGACTCAGGTCCAATCCAAAACTGATAGGTTATGTATGCCCTTAACTTTTGGGTCACTTTTATACCAATGTGTATTTTTCGTGTCTTGGTTGAACAGCATGTGGCTTTAGTTGCATGGCCTGATAACCAGGTTCTCTATTCTATTCCCATGATCTCTGGGTTTGCTTTTTACTTCTGGGGCAGTACCATGCTGGTTTTATTACTATAGCTCTACAGTATAACTTGAAATCAAATATAGTGACACCCTCAGCATTGGTCTTTTTACTTTGGATTATTTTGATTATACAGATTCTTGTGTACTTCTATTGAAAGGACCAAGCAGATGCCATAACAGGCTACTCAGTCTTTTCTCAGAAATCAGGCCTCACTTTCAGTTTCCTGAGACTTGAGCAAGCAGTTTCTGGGAGGGCCATGACATAGTCCTTGCAGTAGCTCCCTTTCTGCTCGTACTCTGACTGTTCAAGGTTCAGCCAGTTGTTTGCTGTCTGGGACCCCTCACCAACTTAGAGCTACGTGCATGGGTCAATGTGAAAGTGTGAGGCCAGCCAGCCTCCATGGCAGCTCAAGGACAAAGTCTGGGACTTATCCAGGCCTGCCCCCAAAATGGTAACTATAACCCCTAACCAGTAAATTCAAAGGTTACATACCCTCACCCAATCATATGACGCAAAGGCTTGTACTACTCTGTTTGTGGTTTTTTTCCTTTAAAAACCCATCACTCTGAGAGCTCAGGGCCATCCTCCTCCATCTGCTGTGTTGGAGTGTTGGACACAGACCAAACCTGGGCTTGCTTGTTATCAATAAAACCCTGAGTGTTTGCATCGGGATCAGCTCTGTGGTGGTCTTGCTCTGGGGTCTCGAGACTTGGATACAACACTATACGAATATTGAAATTCTTCCCCCCATTTATATGAAGAATGCCACTGGAATTTCAACTGAAATTACATTGACTCTCTAGATTGCTTCTGGTAAAAAAGCCATTTCTCACAATATTGAATTCTTCAAATACACAACCGTGAGAGATATTTGGAACTTCTAGTGTCTTCCTCAATTTCTTTTCTTTGATTTCTTACCATTTTCTTTAACAAGGACTCTTTGATATCCTTGATTAGGTTTATTCCTAAATATGTTTTTTGAAGCTATTTTGAATAAAAATATTCCCATGTTGTCTTTCTCAAAATGCTTGTTATTGGTATATAAAAATGCTACTCCTTTTCTCAGATTATTATTTATTGCATTTGTATTATTTCTGTAGTTTTATTTTTTTTTGTTTATCTTTTTCTAGATTTTAGTATTTCAGTAATATTGACTTTGCAGAAGCAGTTTGAAAAAGCTTCTTCTGTTTCTGGTGTTTGTTTTTTTAAATAATTTAAGAAGGATACTATAAATCCAAAATGAAACTATTTGAAGAAACACTCCCCATCCATTCTGCTATTGCCCCTAATCTACTGATCTAGTGTCTCCTGAGAATTATAAAATAAACCATGGACACATTAAAAACCACAACCCCCAAACTTAGACATCTCCAATTTATAAACATCTCCAGCATCAGTCTGAATTCCAAGAATTTCTCACAAAGAAAATCTTCCAGCAAAATCCCCAAACCTTCTGAACAAATAATAATAGCATCCTGCTCACCCTGTATCTGAGCCCCAGAGTCAAAGACAGTTGGACATTTGCAGGAGTGGGGCTGTGCATAAAGAGTTTTAGCTGTGGCTCTTGGTGCTTTTTGGCAAGAAAAGTGCTCTCACCCTAGAAGTCACTGCCAGTTGTACTAAATTGCACAGTTACCCTGCTTCCCTTAATGACTTCAGAGGCATTTATTTAATCAGGCTTCAAGACCAAGAACATCTACCCTCCCTGACAGTCCTCTGTGCACAACTACTTGCCTGTGACAGAATCCAAAGCAGTTGCTCTCAGAAACCCCCATGCTCCTGCTGTGGATCACATCTCTGAGAGCACTGTGAACATCTGCACTGCAACCACTGACTCATTGCTAAGACTGTCCAAGAACTCTTTCTATGGCACTGTCTCTCAAAGCAAAGGCATCTTAAATATCCCAATTCTTTGAGAAAATCCATGTTTTTTCATGGAAACAAACTCTGTAGAGTGACCAGGACAAGAGTACCAGACTGTGCCCATAAGTTGCCCTGTGTTAGAATGATGTTCAAGGTAGAAGAGAACCAATTACCTTTGCTCATCTGGTTTTTCCTCAGGAAAAAGGGGATGAGAAGAGAATAAGACTAGGGATTCTCAGCTGTGGCCTCATGAGTAAGTTCAACAGGGTCACTGAAGTGCTGAAATTATCTCATCATTCTTGTGAGCATATGATTTCTGAGCTGGGCATGACAGCTTTTTCCAATTTCTTAAGGCTTCTACTGCTGGTGAAGGTGTAGTCTCTCAGAAGTCTCTGACTTGAGGGTTAGCATCCTGGGAGAGTTGCTCTAGACACAGGGCAGATCAAGGTGGTATCTTTCCAGATGTGCAGAGCAGAGCATTTCTCTTGATCTTTGCTTATAGACTGTCCAGTGGGTGTCATGGGTTCTGCTTGTTTTGAGTGAGTGATGTCACTGGGTTCTGGTTATCAGGCGCAGCCTTGGGTGTAGTGGGGTTCCTGGCTAAGCTGTTTTTACATGTCTAAAAGTCATTTTACTATGTTAATTACAGGAAGGGTTTTGATTCAGTTGCCTTTCTGTGCAATTGGAGCACAAGGAGCTACCTTGTCATTATTCCCACCTTGGGTTAAATGTAAACTAAATATGTCATGTAATTTATCGTGGAGCCTTGGGTGGGCCCCACCAAAAATTTCATGGTCTGGGGTTCTGTATTAAAAGAATTCAACAGCACACACAGTTTGAAAAATAAGTTTTATGATGCAAGTCATCTCTTCTTATGGTTTTTGTTGTTGTGGCTTTTAAAAAAAAACAAATCTAATTTCAGTCATTATTTTATGTGTATGGCTTTTTTTCCTGTGTGCATGTCTTTGTACCCATTCATGATTTGTGACTAGGGAGGCCAGGAGATGCTGTCAGAACCCCTGGAACTGGAGTTACAGATAGTAGTGAGCCTCCATATGTACTGGGAATGGAAGCTGAGTGCTCTGGAAGATTCTTTGGTACTCTTAACTACTAAAGTATTTTCCAGTCCAAATTTTCTTTCCTTGATTATGTTTCCTATACAAGGCAGCCTAGTCCGGGTCAGACACCTGATGCTGATTAGAAAGTAGGACTCTACTTCAGGTGAGTGAATTATTCTCAGGCAGGGAAGACCCTAAGTACAACATGGTCAGTCTTAAACCATATACATACAAATAACAAAAATGAACTCAGCAGGTGTATTCATATATTTCAGTGTACTTATTCATACATACTTAACAAGGAGGAAGTTGGAAGGGAAGTATGTGGAAAGAAATGGAGGGAGGAGAAAAAGGGGAAATTGATGTAATATGTTCTGATAGAAAAAAATTAATAAAAAAGAGGAGGGGCTAGAGAGGTGGCTCAGCAGTTAAGAGCACTGGGTGTTGTTACAGAGGATCCAGGTTCCATTCACATAACCTACATGGTAGTTAACCATTTGCTGTAGCTCCAGGCTCAGGCATCTCCTGTCTTCTGGTCTCTTAGGTACTGTGCACAGACACACTCAGGAAAAACAGCATATAACTAAAAAAATTTTTTAAAGTGAGAAAAAGGAAAGAATGGAATTTTCTATAGTGATGTCACAGCTCTGAGACAGACAGCAGCCAGGGCGAGGTAAAATGAACTCCTCTGGTCTTGCATAGAAGCAGCTGTGGCCTTCCTCTGAGCCAGCCTGCTCAGAGGCAAAAGCAGTTTTGCTCTGAGGTTAACAGAGTTCATCATAACCACTGATCTAAGAGCAGAGTATACAGTGCTGCTAGGTGACTTTTCCTTGATGTTTTCTGTATCTGTGTTCTCTGTCTTTTGTATCTGTGAGAACTGCGGCATTGGTACAGCTATCCTTTAGATCAAACATCAAGGTTGACATGTAGCATAGACTCCAAAGCAATCGACTTTCATAGTGTCATTTCCTTGATTTTCAGCTAGGACCTTGTGGTACAAGATGAACATAGCAGAGTCACTTCCTTCCATCATTTTGATAATTTACATATGTACTTCCATGACTTTGAGCTAAGAATGTCCCCAAATGTCCCTGCTTTTCCATTGTGACCATGTGCAGAAGTGGATTTGCTAACTGAGCATGCTTAGGAATAGGCAGATCTCTCCATGAACGTGTGCA
>CABHPQ010139070.1:5288-19198 GCA_902168405.1 Peromyscus aztecus
GGTGTGGCTCAGTTGGTAGATGATGGGGGTGTGGCTCAGTTGGTAGATGATGGGGGTGTGGCTCAGTTGGTAGATGATGGGGGTGTGGCTCAGTGGGTAGATGATGGGGGTGTGGGGCTCAGTTGGTAGACTGGGGTGTGGCTCAGTGGGTAGAGTGCCTACCTAATGTGCACAAAGCCCTGGGCTCCACCCCCAGTGTTGCATAAACCCTGTGTGGTATAGTGCAAGCCTGAAATTCCAGCAATTACTTGGGAGGTGGAGGCAGAAAGATATGAAGTTCAAGACCATCCTCAGCTACATCGTGAGTTTAAGGCCAACCTGGGATATGTGAGACCCTGTCTCCAAAAATGGAAAAGAGGAAGAGGAGGAGGAAGAGGGGGAGAGAGGAAGGAAGCTATGGAAGATATATGAAGAACACATTCCCTTAAATAACATGATCCAAACTATGTTTGCATCTTCTATGTCCAGTCTAAAAATACAGAAATTTAAAAATGTAAAAACCCACCCACCAGAACATTATCTTTCTTTGGTTACATTACAAGCACACTTCCTTGGTGTTGTGGACTGAACACATGCTTGAGTTTCATGTGTTATGGTCCTAACCCCCATCTTGGCGTTCAATGTTATCCGAACAGGAAATCAAGCTATGGGGATCACTGGTGTTCAATCCAGGATGTGTAAAGCTGTCATAAAAAGAAAGAATATGCAGACAGACCCACCTTCATAGCCATGTGGCTTGGAAGACAGCCACCTACAGGCCTGGAAGATGGGTCAAGGGGTCATTTCCCTCATGACCTCAGAAGGAATGAACTGGCCAGCACCTTGGCCTTCTGCTTCTGGCTTCTAAAGCTATGAAGGAATAAGTACTTACTGTTCAAGGGCTCTGTGGTAGTTTGAATGTATTTGTCCCCCACAAGCTGATAGGGAGTGGCACTATTAGGAGGTGTAGCTTTGTTGGAGTGAATGTGGACTTGGAGGAAGTGTGTCACTGTGGGCTCTGAGGTCTCCTTTGCTCAAGCTTCACTTAGTGTGACACTCCGTTCACTTCCTGTTGCCACTGATCAAGATGTAAAACTCTAGCTCCTTCTCCAGCACCATGTCTGCCTGCACACTGTGTGGCACCATGATGATAATGGACTGAACCTCTGAACTGTAAGCCACCCCATCAAATGTCTCCCTTTGTAAGAGTTGCCGTGGTCATGTTGTCTCTTTGCAGCAACAGAAACCCAAACTAAGACAGGCTCATTCTGAGTTAACGTCTTATGGAAGCCTGGGACTGTTAACACATTTAGAAACTGGAAATGCCAGACTCTGCCTCATGTGTACAGCTGGGGATCACACCCAGGCCTCGTGTGTGCTGTCAGGGATCACACCAGAGCCTCATGCACACAGGGCACTACTCTGCCACTTAGCTGCTATCTCCAGCCCTCGTGTCCAGGCCAGGCTGGCACTGAACTCAAGTTCCTCCTGCCTCAGTGTCCTGGCTAGTTTTTGTTACCTTGACACAACCTAGAGACAGCTGGGGAGAAAGACCCTCCATTGAGAAAATGCCTCCATCAGATTGGCCTGTAGGCAAGTCTGTGGGAGCACTTTCTTGATTAATGATTGATGTGCGAGGGCCCAGCCCACTGTGGGCAGTGCCATCCCTGGCAGGTGGTCTTGGGTTGTGTAAGAAAGCAAACTGAGCAAGTCAGGAGGAGCAAGTAGCCGCAACACTCCACGGCTTCCAGGTTCCTGTTTGAGTTGCTGTCCTGACTTTGGCAGGGATGTGGAAGTGCTGCTTTTGATCACGCTCTTTGTCACAGCCATAGAAAGCTAACTAGGACACTCAGTGCAGGGACTGCAGGCATGTGCCACCACACCGGCAATTACATTAGCTACTTTGAAGAACCTCAGTCTCAACATTTCCTGTGATTCCTCTGACTTCTTTTCTCGTTCCCAGAATTCTTCCCCAGCTACAAATCCACCACACGGTTCATCTTGTATCTTGCTTTTCTTACGGCTTTAATTTTCAAGAAACCACCATTGGTCTTTCAGAAAGCCTGCTGCGGCGTGGGCGTACCTGAGAAAGCCTGGGATTTGACTGTCAGCCGGTCCAGAGTGAGCACTCATACTGGCTTTATTACTGTCAATGTTTTAATCGGTAAATGATAAAAACAGGAAAATCAATGATAACTTCATAGTGCTGGGATGTTTGGGGCCCTTAGCTGTGGTCTGGAGACCTACATGTTCACCGTTCTCTTTGGCACCCTTCAGACATGTCTATGCTGCACACCGGAGGAACGTGTGTGTGTGTGTGTGTGTGTGTGTGTGTGTGTGTGTGTGTATGTGTGTGTACATGCATGTGCATTCACACACAGGATCCATGCATCTCACTACCAACATGTTCCAATGGTGCAGGTCACCACAGGCACAGTTCAGTGAGAAGCAGGTGGTGGGGTCCACTAACCTCTCCAAGCTGTCACTGTCACCGTGGACGGTACCATGAATGAAGAGCATGACAACACACAGCTCCACCCCCAATGAGAAACAACAGGACTCTCTGTGGGGACTGATACCCGGACTCCAGATTTTCTCCCCAGGCACTGGCTGGCATGGCATCTGGGCCTTCGCCTTCTGGGGCCTAGCAGTTCTGGGCCCACAAAACCACAGCTTGTTTCTGAGGCCTTAAGAGTAAACCTCCAGTGAGCAACCTCCCACGGGCCCAGTCCCTATGACTTCGCCAGGGAATCTCAGGCATGCCCTGCTTTTGCTGCTGTGAGAGGTGATAGCTGCTATCTAGAGCTCCATCCCAGGGTTCTTCCCTGTCCAGCCAGGGCCGGAGCTGCCCGCAGGCCCACGGAAGGGGTGGGCCGAGGCGGGCCTTGCTCCCTTGCTCTCCTGGGCGTCCCTCCCCAACCCCCAGCTCACACCACAGCTTCCTGCTCTGTGGTGGCTGCTCCGCCCGCCACCTTGTGGTGAGGAGAGCTAGTGGGATGCACACCAGCCAGCAGAGCCCCGGGTCCTGATTTGGGTGCTGGCTCTAGGGACAGTGACTTCCTGCTTAGGACCCATAAGCCATCCTGAGCCCCAGCTGGGGGAAACTGATGGCAGGAAGGGCAGAGAATCCCAGGGCACCCCCAGGGAAATGAGGGCTGAGCAGGGAGAGGCAAAACTCAGCAGGCTGGGTGGTCAGCACCACCCAGGGGCCAGGCTAGAAAGGAGTATGGCAGTCACAATCAAGGCTGCGGGCGGGCGGGGCTCTCCAACCTCTAGCTACCTGCAGGGAGCTTCAAGACATACATGTGAGGTACACAGGCCACATACACCAGAGGCACACGTGTGCTGCCTGCCACACACACCACGCCCTCAAGGGCTGTTAGCAGCTCTGCTCCGTTCTCCAGCTGCACAAATAATGACACATCGGCCGCTCGGGTTTCCAGCTCCGGCTCAGAATGCTTGCTGACATTATCCACTTGAAGAGTGGGGGCGGGGTGGCTCCAGGCTGCAGGAGCCTCCCCTACCCGGCAGCCCAGTGCTCAGCTGTGCCCAGACAGCATTGGGTTTTCAGAGCGTGCATTCCTGGGTCGTTCCCTAGCACGCTGTGGGCTCTGTAGGGTGCTGGGGCAGCTAGACAGTCACATCCCACAGTGCAAGCCTCCCTGCCCAGCTCTGGCTCTGGCCACAGTCCCTACTGCCCTGATCGTGGCAAACCCTGCCTGTCCCATAACCAGGACTTAGCTGAGTAGCTATCCTCTATTGTTCCTTGGTGTGTGTCGTACCCACCCCTCCAAGCCAAGGACCAGACAGAGGCTAGTCTGTAGTGTGACAGGCTCCTCTATGAAACCAAAGAAGCAGGTGCAGAGAACAGCCTCAGGTCTCTTGAGGACCTGAGGCACCTGTGATCTGGAGGCCCTCTTTGGAAGCCTGGACCCCGTCAGTAACTGAATCGTCCCCTTGAAGGCCAAGGTCAAGTCACCCTGGATCCCCACCAAGTCCTTCTTCAGGATGTGGCTGCTCCCTGCTGAAGGGGCACTCACAGGTCTGAGCTTCCCACTGAGCAGCAGCTGCTCTGGGGGACATCCCAGAGTCAAGTGGGGGAGTCAAGTGGACCGTCCTGCCCACTTGCCTTTACCGTCATTGTAGAGAGGGTCCACTCCAGCCTACGGGCAGCAGGTTCTGCTTTGATACAGCCCTGTCCCTCCTCACCCAAGTCCACCAGCCTGAACTAGCCAGCCTGCAGGCTCCACCAGCATCCTGTGAGCTGGCCTCTTATCCCATTTGTCATGGGGAAGCCTGCCAGACAGCAGCAAGGCAAGGACATGGCAGCAGACCAGCAGCGGGAGTCAGGGCGGGCTGCCACACAGCCTCTCATCACTTCCACTGGGCTCCTTCACATATCGTGTGTCCCCACTTCATGTGCACAGGGGTGCTGGAAGATTCCACAGGGAGTCCCCCAGGGAGACGTGAAGTTAAGAGTGAGGTCTGACGTCATCGCAAGAGGGCAATGCCAGGGGCTCCACGCAGGCCAAATGGCCCAAGGGCAGAAAAACAGAGAGGAGCATGGGAAGGGAGAGAGAGACCCATTAGGGGCTGGCACCTGTGCTGAGCCTACAGGAGGGACCTGCAAGTCAGGGAGCTGGCTGGAAGGGATCCCAGCAAGGAACAGGTGCAAGGAGGGAGGAGCAGGTGGGGGAGCAGGTGGGATTCAGCATGGACCAACGCTGTAGTGACCTCTCAACACTGAGAACGTGCTTAACACCAGAGACTCAAGCTTAGAAATGGTTAAGGAGGTAAATTCTGTTAGCTAATCTACTATTACAAAAAACAACAAAAACTTGTGAGCCTGGTTGGGGGGTTTATACAAGTCCAAACAGTTCTTTCTGGATGTCCTGACTTTTCTATAAACCTAAAATTGTTTTACACACACACACACACACACACACACACACACACACACACACACATAGTTTAGGCCTGGGAGATGACTCAGTGGGTAAAGGTGTTTGTTGTCCCAACACCCTACGTTCAGATCCTGAAACTCATTTAAGAGGACGAGAAAAGAATCTCCCACAACTCTCGGGCCAGGTAGCTTGGGGTGTGCAAAGCAACAGACACAGGAGCTAGCCTGCCTTGGGAGGTGAAGGTGAGACCGACCCTGGAGGGTGTCCTCTGACGGCCGCACGCATGCACAGCACATGTGCCCTCACACGTGAGCACACATCATGCACACACGTACAAAAATCATTTTTGTGCCACACCAGAAGCCTGAACGTGGATTCCCACAGCAGCTCTATTCATCCAGAACTACGAAGAGCCGGGTGGACAAACTCAGATCCCCCAAGTGAGTGTCGCGGCAGAGGAACTGAGAATGCATGAAGGAGCAGTCAGGTTCGACTGCGGTGAAGGAAGCCAGTCCAAAGAGACTACTCAGTTCCAGCACCAGGCTCAGCACCCCTAATCCAAAACTCTAAGATCCAAATCCTCTACATACCCATGTGACATGACAAGTAGAAATTCCCACAGCTAACCACATGAGTGGCAGGCAAAAGACAGGTGTGCTGAGACACTAGAAACCATCTCGTGTGCATAAGGAGTGCATATGACATGTCACACACATCATACATAATTTTTAAGTACAATAGAAGAAGACACCCAAAACTGTTTTCTCCAAATGCACATGCACAGGCAAACATACCTGCATACAGAAGAATACACACACGCACACATACACAAACACATATGTGCATACACACAGGCAAAAACAAAAGGCTATGCCCTGTGTTTGTTTGGTTGGTTTGGTTTGTTTTTGGTTTTTTTTGTTTTTTTTTTTTTTGTCAACTTGACACAAGCTAGACTTATCTGGGAAGAGGAGTGCCAACCCATCGACTAACCGGTAGGTGAGTCTGTGGGGCATTTTCTTGATTGCTAAATGTGTGTGAGAGACTTCGCACACATCCATGTGTGCATGTATGTATGGCTGTGTGTGGGTGGGTGGGCACACGCCCCTGTACAAGTGTGGAGCTCAGAGGACAACCTCAGGTATTAGGTCTCCACTTTCTCCCTTGTTTGAGGTATCTTGTTCGCTGCTGCATACCCCAGGCTAGGCAGCCTGAGCTTCAGGGGATTCCCGTCTCTGAGAGTCTCCCTTTCCTCTGTACGAACACTGGGATTACAGAGGACAGCTACCACACTCAGATTTCATGTGGATTCTGGACTCCAAACGCTTGCATAGCAAGCACTTTATTCTCAAGCTACCTCCCCAGCCCCCAACATTGATTGATTGGTCGGCTGCTTGGTTGATTGAGATAGGGTCGTATTATGCAAGCCCTAGGTAGCCTGGAACTTGTTATATAGACCAGGTTGGCCTCAAACTCACAGAGATTCAAGGTAGATCCTTGACAACAATGAGCACCTTGCTTCCTGAATATGTTCCTGTGATACCTATTCTTTAAAATGCTTATACCCGCCAGGCAGTGGTGGCACACACCCTTAATCCCAGCACTTGGGAGGCAGAGGCAGGTGGAGCTCTGTGAGCTCCATCCAGGCCAGACTGGTCTACAGAGTGAGTTCCAGGACAGACAGAGCTACACAGACAGATACACCCTGTCTCAAAAAACCAAAAAAAAAAAAAAAAAAGAAAACAACCCGGCGGTACTGATGATTTTAGAGAACATGCTCCCATGTGCCAGACATCTCCAAATTCCCTCTGAGCTGCACCTACCACCCCCAGCAGTGTCCTGACACCTCCTTCTATTGATAAAGGGGCCATCAGCGCCAGCCTGAGAGCTGGCGCAAAGAGATGGAGAGAAGCCAGGTCCAGATTCAAGCCAGCTCGGGCTCACGGGCAAACAGCCACGCTGACAGCTTTAAAGGGCGCGGTAGGAACACACAAGGCTGTTTTCCACTTGTGACTGAGTATGCCCCCAGCCACACCTGTGCTGTTCTAGGTCACCCATGCCAGCGAGGCAGAGCCCTTTGCAAATGGAACAGCTGTGCAATTGGAAAGAAAAGAACAGCATGACCTCCCTGCCTCAGAGACAGACACACCAGTTCACGAAACCCTCCAGAGTCCCTCCTCCCTAAGAACCCCACAGAGAAACATGGGCTCCCTGCTGTGACAGCGCCCAGGGGGAAGTCTGTAAGGATAAAGACAGCTGAAGTTAGCTTCAGAGTCAGTTAAAAGGTGGTTAGAGTGGGGGTGGGGGCGCCTGCTGAGGAAAGACGCAAACTGCAGGGGCATGGAAGATGGCTTAGCAGGTAAAGGGCTTGCCGACAAGCGTGAAGACTCATGTAAAGGCAGGCGGACATGGTGGTCTGCCTGTCATCATACCGGAGGCTGAGATCCCAATCCCCACAGCAGGCTGGCTGGCTAGACTAGCCGAATCTGTGAGCTCTGGGTTCAAATGAGAGACCCTGACTCAATGTATAAGGTGGAGAGCTGGAGAGCGATCAAGGAAGAGACCCCATGTCAATCTCTGGTCTCAACATGCCATATGCCAGTGCAAGCATGCACACACACACACACACACACACACACACACACTATTTGGCATGTAACATTAATCCTCCTGGAAATGACTTGACATCACATGGGCCCCAAGTCAGGATGGGATATATTTGGAGTCCATTCATCCACCAGCCTCACGGGGGCAAGAAGTTCATGCATGGCTGACAGGCGGCTCAGGGAGGTGGGGATCTTCAACACTCACTAGCTCCCAGGCATTCACATTGAGCAACTGCCCTGCATACAGCACAAAGGACTGAAGTCTAGAACCCAGACCAGATGTCCCCGGAGAGCAGTGAGGACCCCCACACACACACCATGAGCTATATGTCCACGTGCCAGGGGACTGACTGAGGAAGGCGACCACAGCTTCCCACCCCTGTGCTGTGTCAGCTCAGGCCGCCCTGGCTTCCACCAGTCAGCACCACAGACCCAGACAGGCATTGCACAACTGCCCATGTGTGACCTCTGCCCACTGCCTTGAGGAGGGACAGTTAAGGGGCTACAGGATGCTTAGGGCACTGTGTCAATGGATGTAGCCCGCAGCTGGTCACTCCCAGACTGCTCAGGGGCAGAAAGTCTTGGACTCAGGTCACCTGCCAAGTAGCCGACAGAAACCGGTTCATCTGCTTTTCCCTCCAGGCCCCGACAATAAAGACTGGGATGAATGATGCCTTATTAAACACAAGCCAGACACACGCAAACAGGGATCATTTCCTCCCTCGGCCTCTGCCACAGTCACCTGAGCAGAGGCCTCAGCTCCCCTTACCTTCCTGTTGGCTTTCCCAAGTCTGGCATATCCTCACCATCTCTGGGATAGCGGGATAGTCAGCTTCGCAGATCAGAGAGTGAGACCAACTTGGGTCCTTCTAGGGTTGCCTTTGATCTCATCACTCAAGTGAGCCCCCGGGGGACTGGCATGATTTGTCCTCTAGGCTACATTTAATTCTGAGTATGGCATCAACGCAGAAGAGAATATACTTGCAGCCCACAGACCCCCTGCAGGATCCCACAGGATTCCCTGTGAGAACAAGATGGCTGACTTGTGTCCCAATGGAAGAGCTGAGGTTTAGGGGTTAACCTCCTGCTGGAGCCCAAACCATTTGCCACCGGCGTGCCAGTCAGCAAATCAGGACTGGAGGGACACAGGGGCCCTGGCACTGCCACCTTCCTCTTCCAACTGCCCAGCTGTCACTCTGACACAGCCTTTCCCTGGAAAACTCCGAAGCCTGGGCCTCCGTGGAGAAGACGTCTGCTTTCATGTCCCTGGACCACAAATATAAACATCCCATTTCTCCCACAGAACAAGGGAAATCGGGCCAGGAAGAGAATGGAAACTTGGTGATGTGCCAAGCCAGAGGAGGACCAAGCCCAAGGTGGCAAGATGCCAAGTGAGCCACAGAGTCCAGGAGCAGCACAGACCAGGCTAGCCCGGTCTGACTGCTGAGTCGTACCTGTAAATGGTGCTCTCACTGTCTGTGCTAAGGAACCACAGAACAAGATTCAAATCAGGGAGAAGACCGTATTGATGACACCCCACTGATCCAGTTTAGAGAAAGCTACTTAATTACAAAAAGTGAGTTTGTGAAGGATCAGTAAAGTGTCTGCCCCATGAGCCTCAGGACCTGAGTTCGAATCTCAGCAGCCATGTAAAAGTTGGGACACACTTGTAATCCCAGTGCTAGGGAGGTGGAGACAGGAAAACCCTCAGAGCTTCTGAAAAACACATGGTGGATGGCTCCTGAGGCTGGGCTCTGGCCCCCACATATATGCATACACATGTAAACATATAACTACACACACACCTGCACACATGTGAACATACACATAGGCCTACACACACACACATCCCACACATACACTCCATACACATCTCCATACACACACATACACACAATACCCACACACAAATACCTCTCCCCCCACATACCTCACACACACGTTCTCTCTCTCTCTCACACGCACGCACGCACCACATACACTCCATACACACACAGAGTAAATACATGTAGGCTAAGAAAGAAATGTTTTAGGTGTAGTAGCTTGTGGGCTACAGCCGCATGTCATAAATCTGCCCATTTTCTGGATTATCGGGAAAGCTTAGCTTTCTGCCTCTTTCTCACCTCCTCTAAGTGTGCTTTCCTTAGCACTTGGGGCACGTCTCTCAACATTTGGGCTTCCTTATTTTCTCCTCCCCAGCATGCAGCTTGTCAGCCATGTGCCTCGCTGCCGTGTGGGCTTAAAAGGTGTGGCCTTTTCCTTTCTCTCCCTCATTCTCTCCTGGGCAGCAGCTCGTCCGCCCTGGGGTTTATCTCTAAAACTCTGATACAATTGTTCTTAGGTATCCAAATTATAATTTAAAAATATTAACCATAAGTCAATGGGTGGTGGTCTGAGGGTACCGTCAGCATCCTCTCTCTGACGAATGTTGGGTGTGTCTGCTAAGGTGTTCTCTGCAGCCTTGGGCTTCTTCCCTCTGCATGTGATGTCTCAGCTACTTCAATCTCCTACAACTGCAGTCAAATGATGTAGCCGATGACAGACATCAATAAAATCAGCTGCTCCTGCTACCAGGCCCTGGGGTTCAACAGCGCCCCTCCCCTGTACCTTAAGCTTGTTACAAGAGCAGAATCCAGCCTGTGAGGGTCACGGGGAGGGATAAGCTAGAATCTTAGAGGGGATTTGTGTTGCCAGGTAACCTGACGAACCCTGCTCCCCAGAACAGACTGAGGGAACCCAGTCCTCACCAAGTTACACAGACTGGAGTATAGCTGAGCCCCGTGGTATTTTTTGGCCTGTAATCTCAGCTACCTGGAAGACTGAGGCAGGAGGATCACAGGTTTAAGGCCTGCCATGATTATACAGTGAGTGCAAGGGTAGCCCTCACAAATCAAAAGGGCTCAGGGGCAGAGCACTTGCCTGGCAAGTGTGAGGCCCTCAGTTCAATCCTGAGTACCACAAAGGGAAAAGAGTAAATAGGTCCAAATGCTGATTCAGATCAATTTTTCCACCCAATAAACCATCCACACAAGGAATCAAAACAGAAAACAGGTGTGGCAGGTGTGTGTGTGTGTGTGTGTGTGTGTGTGTGTGTGTGTGCATGTGCATGCATATGTGTATGCCCTCTCGAGCGCAATCTGACCCAGGACCTGGGCTGCTCTCAGCCTTGGTCACGGAAGCTCCAGTGGGCAGCAGTCAGTGCAGTCTCCTAAGGAAAGCGCTGTGAGGAGACCCAGTGCTCAGCTCTAAACGGGACCACCCCCCACTCTGCACCGAGGCTCAGGGAACACTGTAGAAGAGGAGGCAGGAAGAGTGGCAGAGCCAGAGGGTGGCGGGCACACTGTGAAATGATGACTCTGGACATGGCACAGCCTGTGCACCCAGGAACTCACAGCAGCTGTGGTTACCTGCGTAAGACCCGCACAGGGTGGGTGAGGGAGCGCTCCAAACCCCACCCCTCACTGAGGGACTGCTGGCAGCTGCTGAAGGAGAACTCTTGCAGTGTGTGGGCACTGGTAGGTTTCCCATGCTGCACTGGGTGGTCCCACATTCATGCACACGTGGGCAGCACTAATTAGATTCAGTGGATTATCAAAAGAAAAATTGGAAGGGGAGGTGTTGGAGAGAAGGATAAAAGGTGAGTCAGAAGAGGGAAATGAGGAGTATGCGTGTATGGAATTCTCAAATAATAAAAACACTGAAAAAAGAAAAGCCATGTTTTTAACTCATGTTGTTAAATGTGAAAAATCTAATTGACAGATGTCATAATGATAAGGACGGTCATTTAAAATGTCAACAAACAAGGGTGGTAGCATACATCTGTAATCCCAGCATTTAAGATGCAGAAGCATGAGGATTACCATGAGTTCCAGACCAGCCTAAGCTGCAGAAAGAGACCCCGTCTCAACAAAAACTTACGTACCATATGCCAGGCACATGGGACATTGAGGTTTTGGAGAGGAACTGTGGACAAGGGACTCAAACAAGGATCAGAAACTGGTGTATATTTGAACCCAAGTCTATTTTTGGAAGCCATGTGAAGTTTTTGTTATTGTTGTTTTTGTTTTTGGTTTGGCTTGGTTTGATTGATACAGAACTTTACTATGTAGCCCAGGATGGCCTGGTACTCACTATATAGTCCAGACTGGACTTAAACTCACAGAAATCCTCCTGCTTCACCTTCTCAAGCACTAGAATTGCAGTCCTGAGCCACTGTACGCAGAGTAGAGACCATGATTTCATCACTGCACCTCATCACTCAAAATTGGAGGACAGAGAGCCAGGGCAGTAGCAGGCAAGTTCTGTCAACCCAAAGGCCATCCTCTCAAGACTGAATTCACCTAAGCAAAGAGTGCTCTTCACAGACCACAGTGAACCGATCCTAGCCACAGAGGCTGACACCCTGTTTCCTCCCATTAAAGAATCCCTGGCAGAGCATGTCCCTGTGAAGAGCAGGGCCAGTCACTACAGGAAGAGGCATAGGGTGTTTTGGAGATGGGATATCCTGCACTCTGGTCTATGCAGGCTCACCCCTAGTTGACTTCATGTCTCAGTGGGATGGGTACTTCTCAAGAACTAGAATTGCAGTCCTGAGCCACTGTATGCAGAGTAGAGACCATGATTTCATCACTGCACCTCGTCACTCAAAATTGGAGGACAGAGAGCCAGGGCAGTAGCAGGCAAGTTCTGTCAACCCAAAGGCCATCCTCTCAAGACTCTCAACCCCTAGTTGACTTCATGTCTCAGTGTCATGAGATCGTTCTGTGGATATGGGTCGTTGCCACCAAACCTGACAACCTGAGTTTGATTCCCCTCGAAACTCACATGGTGGAAGGACAGAACTGACTTCCACAAGTTGTCCTCTGAGCTCCAAATAGGCACCACCGAGGCACACATGGGTACATGTACACTCACACAATAAATATTTATAATAAAAATGTGTTTTAAGCCGGGCGGTGGTGCACGCCTTTAATCCCAGCACTCGGGAGACAGAGCCAGGCGGATCTCTGTGAGTTTGAGGCCAGCCTGGTCTACAGAGCAAGATCCATGACAGGCACCAAAACTACACAGAGAAACCCTGTCTTGGAAAAAAAATATATATATATATAATATATATAATATATATAATATATATATATATCACTGCCCTTTCACAAGCCTGTTTTGTGCACTATGAAAACCACACGTTAGATAACCAGGCGTTGTTATCAGGCACCATAACTGCCACAAGAGTAAACAATTCCCAGGGAAGAACTTCCCAGCTACACTCTGAGACTCTACTTACCAGTAAGCCGCAGAAAATATAACACAGCAAGTACTTTCAGCCCAAGAGAGCCATCCCTGACAGCCAGCTGGGAACCAACTCAGGTCAATTCTGAATGGCTGCATCTCAGCGGCCCTTGTCTGCAAAGTTCTCTCACCATTAAGTTCAATATTCGCCATCAGCGTTAACGTCAACCTTTCTAACGAGGGCTAAGACTTGCATACAGTTTCTTTTAAATTCTTTAATCAGTTAGTGAGATTGAGAATGGAGCCCCTTGTCCCCCGGTCTTTGCACCCACGCTCTCATCAATATGCTTGGCGACCAGGACATTTCCCCTCTTTTTCCTGATAAAGGAACTTGACAGAGGCCATGAAACAAACTTTAACGGAAGAAAGAGATGCTTTCCTATTCTTCTATTTCTGAACGGAATCTGGACTAGATTGTGGCCAACATACGACACCGACTTCCGAGGAACAAGCTTTTACTTCTCACCGCGCATTCGTTCTGGCAGGGTTCCGTAGGTTATTTTTAGCAATTTTAAATTGCCCTTTTTCTTTTTCTACTATCCCATTTTTTTTTCTTTCTTTTGAAGGAAAGAACAGAGAGGGAGGGAGAGAGGGGGGAGGGGAAGAGAGAGAGAGAGAGAGCGAGCGCCTAAGCTAAAAAGAAGTGAGGACTCTTGACTTGAGGCTCTTAAATAGCCTAGACCATTGCCTCTACTGCCCCGAACGCTAAGAGCGCGCACGCCCCAGGAGGGCATGGTACACTTTGGGGGCTCTGTCAGCCAGTGCCGGAACCCCACAAGTTCTTCGCATGCTCAGACCAGCCAGCCAGACAAAGACCGCAAGTGCCCCGGCCGACGGCTCCAGACAGGCGGGGACCGAGTCTCCTCCAGCTGGGCCCACTCCCAGAACACGGAGTCTCAAACGTCGAGGATGGAGTCCCCAGGACGTCCCTGGTGAGATCCGGGTCCCTTCGCATCGCCCCCGCCCTGCGCCCAGCGCCGATCGCCCCCCCCCCCATCCCAGCCCCTCCCGGGCCCCCGCGCTGCAGGCCGGCGTCCCGCGCGTCCAGATTCCAGCGCACCCAGGGACCGCCACGCCGTTCCAAGTGGACCCCGAAACCCCCGGCCCGCCATCCCAAACGAACCCTGATACCCAC